>RYFJ01000060.1:0-260043 GCA_003991445.1 Oryza meyeriana var. granulata
AATCGTGTCCTATTAAGACTCATGTAACTCGGGATAGATACGATCCCACCTTAATCTGATCACAAACGATCAATACAAATTCGCCATCCCACCCCTCCACGGATCCTGCTTCTCAGCCGGCCTGCATCGGTAGTCCGAACTCCTCGCTAGAGGTAAGCCTCACACCGACTACAATCGCTAGGACTCCTCGGTAGTCGATATTTCTATTCGTGATGGTAGTCGGCTTACCACGAATATTATTTTATCCTGATGCGCATCAGTTTAGTTATCTCAATGATAGTATATCACATCACGTTTCACAGATTGTATCAAACTATTGACGATTATCATCAGTTCGCATGCATCGTTAGTCGACCTACGAACTGCTAGTGATAAGCGATCCTGCGAGCCATGCGTGTGTGCAGCGCTTTATCGAGTTATAGCCGAAAGTTATTTCATCCGATCGCGTTATATCTATCACTCATTACATTTTATTATTGTCGGTCGTGCGCACAGGTTAGGTCCATCACTAGACGACGATAAATAGCTTTACTCTTAAGACCGAATGTTTGTTGCGATGTTATCCGATGCTTAAGGCCGATAATACCTGTTAAAGCGTGACTACATTATTCATTGTTTTATCCTGTTTCGCTTTATTAAGCAGTCGCTAGCTATCAATTATTTAGCATTTACGTTTATTGCATATTTAGTATTTTTCTGCCTATATTGTACACAAATCGCTAAGGATACCATGTCATTCTGCCATCCAAACAACAAGCAGTTCCTCGGCACGAACCCATAAGGCCCGGCATGACCGGTAAGGACCAGGTGCAGGGCCACATGAGGACGAAGATCTGGGAGCCATATGAGCAAGGCCCGGTGCAGCTACCTTATAATTAATACCATAAACTAATCCAGATCACTGACTGTTTATTATTCATGCATATATTGCTTATTTATCTAGTTAACCGTTTTCATATCTCTTCGAGATCGCTAGCAGGATATTTGTTTATTATGACATTATTTCCTGCCATCATCCGTCTTAAGCACTATAATGTCTACATTACAACGGCCATCGGCTGATGTGAACGGAGTCTAATCGCTTCCAGCCGATTGCTCATATCTAAACATTTTCCTCCTTCAATTACAGGGCAAAATTGACTGGCGACGGCCTAACGAACCCTCAAACTTAGGACCTCCACTGAGGAAGCAAATCCCCAGCCTTCGCGTGTCACCCAGAGCCGAACCCAGGGCCCGCGATTCAGCTCAACACGCTTTTGGCACGCCCGGTGACCGAGAGTTTTAGCACCAGACAAACAGTTTCCAATCAAGATTTCAACATTGCTGAAAAGAATCAGATGGACAACGTAATTCTGTCACCATGAAATCTAACGAGAAACAAAAACAGCAAGTTGGAACAGACCATGACAAATTCCAAAGCTGTTTTATAAATCCTTCAGTATGACAAGACTAAAGCGGCCGATTCAGAAGTCTCAGTTTCCAAAACCAGTACTGTAGGAGATCGAGCGCATACAAACCTGAATCCCACCACATCAAGCCTTTACAGGAGATGGTCAACGAGGCTGTGCAACCACGCACTCATCAATCAGTCAGGGCTTTAGTAAATACATTGCACCAACTATCAAGAAGATTGATGGTTCGATTCCCAAGAGCCCAACTCGGTCCTGTTTTCTACCCCACCGAAGATAGACCAGCCAAGTAATTACAAAATTAGCCAGAATACCAAACACTTTTGCACAAAACCAGCCGGGACAACAGATATCCCTCCCGGATATCACCGAATCTATTTATTATGGGGATATCAGCCAAACTATCCGAGGAGGAGCCGATCCAACGTACTTACCAGAGGAATATCACAGACAGAATCGGCAACCAAACCCCGCCGATGCCAGTATCACAATATCAACAGAGAATGCAATAGAGGAAGATTTCGGCACGGTTGAGAAATAGAAGGAGCAGTTCGGATCAAGCCCAGGAGCAACGTCCAATCCACCCATATCCTGATGTGGACAGTGGTTCCGTCCACACCGATACAGACCCGATTCTCTAATTTCGCAGGACAACACATCTACAGTAGAAATGTCAAGCCTATTCTGCGCTAGTTTGGAAGCATCGGCGAAGAGCGCCTAAGTTAGTTTTTCCCTTATACATTATGATCTGCTTTTACATTTCTCGCTTACCGCCGAAATTCTTTCGGTGGTCCGATCTGAAAACAGTTTCACAAATATTTCTCCTGGACACGAGCTTAGACTTAATTAACATCGTACACACGACCAGCAGAAACGGTACCAATACATTCACGATTCGGATACAAGAATCCGGTTTATAGTTTAAACCGAGCGATGATCTGGCGATTTAGCTTTCAACTCTTGCGCAATCCGAAGAAATTTTCTGTCTCAACGAGTTCGAATCTGGTCCCACTATTACAGAAGTACCTCATAAACCGTTTCAAGAGGCGAAAAAGGACCAAGTACCCAAAGGAAGGCTCGGCTTCAGATATTCAAACGGATTCAGATGATGAGTAGTTCCGAGACTGAGGTTGGATTGGCGAGTGGGCCAAAACAAGAAGTCGTAGATCCCGTGGTCAAAAATGCAAAAAGAGGAATATATATTCGATTAGTAAAGCAAATATCTTTGATTTTTGTTGCAGGAAAGCAATACAATTGCCGCCAAACCACGTATTCCATCGAGCCGGAAAACAAAAAGAAAAGTATTGCAATGCACAACGCATATCCACCATACAACGAGGTAGTTTTCGCAACAAATTCAGCTGGCGTGAGCTAAGGACGAATTAAGTTTGAAATAAAAACCAATGAAATAGATGGCACCCGTCCCGTAAATATGTCTTGCGGGTCATCGTCCAAGGAACTCAAAGCCGATGAAGAAAACGTCAATAAATCAAGGATTACTTCATCAGTATGATAAGAGAAGTACTCAAGTACGATGAACAGGATGACCGAACAATATAACCGCATGAACTGCCCGTTTTTTCGTTTCGCTGGATCAAGGGATGAATTCCAGCAGCTGAAAATGTCCCGAGTGCAAGCCTACAGATCCGATATCCCAGCAGGATGTCGCCGATCGTCGCCTGCGAAAAAACATCGTTCATAGCATGGGCCTATCCATGAAGAGTTCTTTGAAAGCATTGAAGAGAACGATGGAAACATTCCAAATCCTCGAGTGTGTCCTAGCGGCAATCAAAGAATAAAGAGAACGGGCCAACGCTACACACCGAGAACAGCAAAAAGGAGCAGTCCAGGATCAAGAGAGTGATCACGCCCAAAAAACTAGGCAGTTTGGCAATGAAGAAGATAGGACGATGAGAGACGTTCAGCACGTTTAAATATGGTTTCTTTTTGCCTCAGGGAGTATAAGCGCTTCATCAGATGAAGAAGAGTGAGGGTTTTCGCTCAATATCTGCAATCTGATTCAGCATATTTGATAAACTGAGAAGTCGAGCTCGGCACTTAACCGTTTACATCAAGGATAGCGTAAATGGGAAGCGATGACAAAAGTGTGAGTATGAGAGCGCGTTACATCTCATGCTCATGCTACGTTCCGGAAATGGTGAGACTACGAAACCTGATCACAGACAATTAGGGGCTAAAAGACTTCGTGGGAATATCTGAAGCGAAGCGTTGAAGGGAGCCGACAGTAGGGAGTAAACATACCACCACGTTTTTGTGAATTGACGGAAAGGTGTAGTTTGTCTCGGCAGGGGACTGATCACGAACTGTGCGTGCTCTCGACAAATCTCAATGCTAATACGAGTGGCAGGAGATCAAGTCGAGGTGGGTGCAGCAGATCGAGTCCCAATATTGCCAGACCGAGCTACCAGTCTAGGAAGCGTGGTGTGACTTGCTATCCGAAGTTTGGAAGGGATACCTCAAGGTTACTAGTCAGGGAGTACGCCTCCACCAGCAATCGCCTCTGAATTGTACTGATGGCTCCATTGAAGACTTCGAGGGGAAATTGGCAAGCTTTACGTCGGCTGATGATTTTGGAAGGATTGATATAGGACCAGAGAATAGACAAGGCGACGTATATAAGCAAAAAATTAATCCTGAGCTACGAGAAGAATATGAATAGCATTGTTGAAGAGTAGGGATTCGTTTCCCTGCTCGAATCCATGAATGCAGGGTTAAGCCGATCATTGTTGAACATCCGTCTACTATTAACTCAGGTATCGGCCATTCAGCCAGCTCCAAGGAGAATCAAGGCAGAATTATATGAACGATGCAAGCGGAGATCACAAGGTTGTACGATGCCAAGTTCATAAGGCGCCATGCCGATATGCTGAGTGGTTTCTAATATCGCTCCCGGTAGAGAAGAAAAATGGAAAATTGAGGATATGTATGATTTCCGGGATCTAAATAAGCTACCCCCAAGGATGAGTACCCGATGCCGATAGCGGATTGTTGGTGATGAGCGTCAGGCCACAAGATTATCATTCATGGATGGCAATGCAGGATACATCAGATTTTCATGGCCGAAGAGGATATACACAAACTGCTTCCGATGTCGCTGGAGCTATCGGGCTTGTATGATGGGTAGTAATGATTTTGGATTGAAAGTGCCGGTTGACTATCAAAGAGCAATGAGAAATTATATATTTATGATCTCATCGGTTTGTGTGGAAATTACATTGATGATGTGGTGTTAATATCTAAAAGTTGGGGAAAGGCCTATAGCCGATTACGAAGAGTGCTGGAGGGCCAAAATACGGACTAAGATGAATCCCAATAAGTGGCTTTTGGTGTATCGGCTGGCAATTTCCTGGGTTTTATGGTTCATGAGGGGATTGAAAGTTAGTCAGCGGAGTATAGACCATTAAGACCACAGAGCCACAGCGATAAGACAGAGTTGCAATCGTTGATCGGCAAGATTAATTTTGTGAGGAGATTCATATCAATTTATCAGGCGAGAATTGAGTCTTTCACGCCGTTTCATTGAAGTTGAAAGCGATCAAGATTTGTGTGGGGGCAGCGCAGCCAGAGGCGGTTTGACGAGATCAAGAATTATTTAGTTCCCCGCCGTTTTGATTCCACCCCGCAGGAAGGTAGTGCCGTTCAGATTATATTGTCGCCGATGAGAAGTCCATCGGTTTGTTTGATCCAAGAATTTGAAGTAAGAGCGAGTTGTGTTCTATCTAAGTTGGCCAGAGACTTTTGGATGCTGAGACGAGATATCCAGCGGTGGAGAAGTTATGCTTGTGTTTATATTTTCGTGTACTAAGTTGAGGCATTACATCCTATCGGCTGAATGTACAGTTTTGCCAGGCCGATGTGGTCAATATATATGTTGTCGCTCAGTCTTGAAAGGGCGAGTTTGGCAAGTGGGTTTTTGCCTTGACAGAGTTTGACTGAGGTACGAATCGGCTAAAGCAATCAAGGGACAAGCAGTGGCGATTTATTGTCCAGCACAGGGGGTCACGAGGACTATGTGGAGCCGATCCCGTGGGTCTTGTTTTTGATGGATCGGTTTGCAGGCATGGATTGGTATGTTTGGTTATTGTCGTGCCTCGGGGCAAGTTTGAGTTTGCTTTACATATTAAGCCTTATCGGACTAACAATCAGGCGGAGTACGAGGCGGTGCTGAACAGGACTTCAACTATTAAAGGCAGATCGGGGCCGATATTATAGAATATTGGTGATTCTTTGTTGGCTGATCAAACAGTTATCTGAGAATATGAGTGGCAGGGATGATGTTTGAGGTAATATTATGAAGAGTGTGTAGATTTGTTGAAGGATTTCAAGATGGTGCTAATGAATCATATTCCCGAGAGGCAGAATTGGAAGCCAATGATCTTGCACAGATTGCTTTCAGGATTATCGCTGAATAGCAGGTTGAGGTGGAGAGATAGCCGAATATGATGTCAGAACAGGCCGATGACTGGAGACAGGAGATAATTGATTACTTACGAAACCGTCGCAGTCTGTTTCCAGGAAGATTCGGTATAAACTACTAAATATGTGCTACTTGATGAGGAGTTGTATTATCGGACGTTTGAGGGAGTTCTGCTTAGATGCCTACCATTGGAGAAGCCAAGTGGTTATGTGTAAGTGCACGAAGGATCTGTGGAGCTCATCAATCGGCTCATAGATGAAGTGGTTGTTGAGAAGAGTGGGGTATTTTTGGCCGACAATGCTGGAAGTTGCTTTAGGGGTATTATAAAGGGTGTCAAGATTGTCAGAAGTTTGGAATATACAGCGGGCACGGCATCGGCTATGAATCTATCATCAAACCGTGGCGTTCAGAGGATGGGGAATTGATATGATCGGCCAGCATTTTTCTCATCAGTAAAGGGACATAAGTTTATATTGGGCAGCAACAGATTATTTCACCAAGTGGGTAGAGGCAATTCCTTTGAAGAAGGTCACAGTCAAAGAAGCAATTGAATTTATCAAGGAGCATATCATTTATCGGTTTGGGATTCTCAGACGATAACTACTGATCAGGGTCTATTTTTGTTTCTGATGAGTTTCAACAGTTTGTCTGCCAGTATGGGAATCAAGTTATTAAATTCATCGCCTTATTTGCTCAAGCCAATGGGCAAGCGGAAGCTTCTAACAAGAGTTGATCAAGTTGATTAAGCGGAAATTGATGAGCAGCCACGGGCGATGGCATTCTACATTAGCCGATCACTATGGGCCTATCGGATGGCATGCCACGGGTCTACTCGGGTACCGCCGTATCAGTTGGTATATGGACATGAGGCGGTTTTGCCGTGGGAAACTAACATCGGCTCTAGAAGACTTTCTTTGCAGAATCAATTGACGGCCGATGATTATTATAACTTGATGGCAGATGAATTGAAGATTTAGCTCAGAATCGGTTGAGAGCGCTAGAAAGAATCAAGGAGAATAAGGCTAGGGCAGCTCGGCATTACAACAAAAAGGTGGTGAATAAGTTGTTTGCCGAGGGGGACTTGTGTGGAAGTTGATTTTGCGATCGGGTCCAGAGTAATAAGTTTGGAAAATGGTCGCTAATTGGAAGGACCTTATCGGATTAATCGCTGTGTGCCTGGTACGCTATATATTAGAAGATCTTGACGGGACGGAGTTTGCTAAAGCACTTAATGGGAAATATCTCAAGAAATACTACCTAGCGTTTGGATCAATTTAAATCGGTTAAGTACAGCCGATTTCTAAACAATTAGGAAAGCCGATGTTTTTGTCGTCGCTAAAGACAGCCGATATCAATTGATATGCTTTAGATCAAAAAAGCGGAAAAGTTATCAGGACTGAGAGAGATGGGTAGTAGAGGATCTGGTTATATGACAGCAGAAGGGTGATCGGCATGTTCCAGAAAATCGACAGTTACGAAGGTTTTAAGATTTACAAGAATTTTTGGATCACTTCAATTGCGTGCAGGCGGATCTGGTCAATCTCATTGATAGACGGATGTCATCTTTTCGGTGCCTGGGATGGTCTTCAGGTTCTTGCGCCGATGAATGACTTGACGCACTGTCGCGGCAACCTTAGCCTCTTGGTCTTGGATGGCTTGCGGTAGACCGATTAGCTGGGATTCTGTTGCTGTAAGGTCTTTACGAACTATTTCAAGTTCTGCCAGCAAATCGGCCTCCTTTTTCTTCAGCTGGTCTAACTTAAGTTGGAGCTCTTGGGGGGCAGCGGCATGTCATCAAGCTTTTTCTCTCTGCTTGGGCTAATAGCCGATCGGCTTGGATGTCTTCGGTAGTCCTTCTGTTGGTCAGCGCGATCGGCTATGCGCTGTCTAAGCTTGATGAGTTTAATCTATGGGATTCCAGATATGCTGCGGGGGTTAATGCGTCGACAGTTCTTCGGGCAGATGGTGTTCAATTTCTGCGAATCTTGCCCGGATTGCCCGCAATCTTCCGCTAGCGCGTCAATTGGGTTTTCCAGCCGACTGAGGATGCTCGTCAGATATTCACGACGTTGGCTGGGAAGGATGGTTTGGTCGTTGCGCTGGTGGCTGTGGATTCTTCTACTTCTAAGTACTTGCCGATGTCAAAGGAGAACAGATCGGCTATGGACTGCAAAATGGCGTCGGTAAGGGATCAGTAGAAAAGTTAAGAGCAGAGTATAGACAAAGAGTTTACTGAGGTAGGACTCGGCAGCTTGCGCGACATCGGCTTCAGGGGATGAATAGGTTTTCTCTGGAGAGGCGATGTCAGCCGATGGAATAGGGACAGTTTCATCGACAGCTGGAGGACTTGGTGCAAAGAGTGGGGCAGCTGAAGGGGCCATCGGCTCAGCGCTTGGAGGGATGGCAGAAGGAGGTTGAAAATCTGGAGCCGATAACTCGAGCTGAAGATGGAGCTGTGAGATAAATGAGAAGCGGGTAATAATGGTGTTAAGATTTGGGCATACCTGAGGAGATGAGGGAGCCGTGTGGTCTGGGAGAAGATGGCGTCGTGGCAACGATATCGGCATCGTTTTTTTGTTTCTTCAGGGAGGGGCGATGCGCTAACTTTTTCCTTTTTGGTCCCATCGGCGAGGTGCTTGAGAAGAGCCGATGGAGATGGGGCGTCGCGTCCTAAGTTCGGAACGGCTGATGAGGGTTGGTACAGAATCGGCCGACCGCTGTTGCTTGTTGACGGGGATCGACGCTGGCGGCCTGCAAAGCAGGGTCAGAGACGATTGAGGATGATATTTGAAGCTTGCAAGAGTTACTCGTTGTCGGTTCAACATAGTCGGCGTCAGACGGGAGCAATAACAAGTGGGCGCTAAGCAGAACAGATGTTTTTTTTCCATTCGACCACCATCGGACAAAAGGCTTGGTGTTGGCAGTGCAGACGTACACTCGGTGGCGAGCGCCTAGCAGGAGGGAGTCTGTCAAAGAGCAGCCGGCATCATATTCCAGGGCGCTGTTGACTGTGGCCCGAGCCTGGAGTTTGTCGGTGAAGAACAGGCGATCGGAAGCTGGCCAAGGCCGAGTTGACGGGAGCTGGTTGATGGGTGGTAGAATCATAAGATGGTGGAGTTCGGCCCAGAGAAAAGCCGGTTGGCAGCAGGCAAGGACTGATGGCCGATAGGAATATGGCTTTAGATTGATCATCGTTCAGAGCTTTGAGTGGATCAAAGTTGGAAGGCATCTCGAATGATGATGCGTCATTGTAAGCGAACCAAGAGTAGCATCCTGGTAAAGCCATAATAAACCCTTGAACCACTGACTAACTTCAGCAGGGGATATCTTGCCGCCGGAAAGGGCCGATGCAGCCTCACCCATAGAGATGCACGGCGGTAGATGGGGTCTTGATCTTCTGGGTAATCAGCTGGGAAGGATTGCTTGAGGGAAGTTTCTGGATGGCCTTGGAGTGTAAACATTAAGCAGAGCTGTACGAACCACCAGGACCATGTGGCGACAGGCAGGCCGGCCGATAGCTTGATTGCCACCTGATGGAGCAGCTGGTAGGTGGCGCCAAGGAGATAGTGCCCTACGGAATTTGTTTCCTATCGGCCAAGCACTCTGCTAGGCATTGCATATTGGTCGTCGGGCCGAGGGTTGCGCCACCAAAGACGAACCGTTCCAACCACAAGTTCAGAAAAGCGACGTGCTCCGATCATCAACTGGTCCAGTTCCTTTGTTGTGAAGAGATATGTACCTGGACCAGCCGCCGATGTTTTTTGTTTGGAGCCGGTGGGCAGGCTTGAACCGGAGTTTGAAGGGGTTGATGTAGCTTGTCGTGTCCAGGCAGGTGAGCATGGTCACATCTAGCAGAGTGGGGGTCATCGGCCCATGACCAAACAGAAAGCATTGAGAGCATCAGACCAGAAGTACGAGGCCGATGCGAGCAGAGATTCATTCTTTCCATATCGGCCAAGGAGAGGTTGATGCAGTGGCCGATGTGAGATTCTTCCAATAGATCCTCTTTGCAGCCGATACTGATGTACCAATCTCTCCATCCAGGCAATCTGCTCGGCCAGGACTGAAGCTGTTGGTCCAGTCACTGACCAACATGGCTGAGTTCTTGAAGGGAGTGCGTTGGGTTTCGGCACTGATGAAATCGGTGGGATCTTCACTGCCCATGGGCCATGATAGAAAAGCAGGGGTAATGGCAGCCGGATAGATCTGGGCTCTGAGATGCTACAGTAGACAAGAACGACGAAGAACAGGTGAAGAACATGGCAAATCGGGTTCGTACAGATTGCAGATTGGGGAAAAGTAACCGGGTGAGAAGATTACCTCAGGAATTACAGATGCTGTTGCCATCGCGGAAATAGGAGAGGTTGCCGGAGTCGACGGATGGAGAGAGAGGTTGCAGTAATTCGTCTAGATTCGCTAGAGCTTGGTTGGGGATGTGGAAGATGAAGCGGTGGTGCTCTGGTGATGTGAAAGTATAAAAAAGAGGGCAAGAAGACGAAGCATTTTATAAAGGTATGACAGCCGAGCGGGAATTGAGGCCGTTGGCACTGTTTCAAACATTTATGGCAAGTGGGCTATCTTGGGCCGCCTCGGTATGGGAGAAATCTAGAGGCCCAAAGTTGGAAGAATTTCGGAATCCTACAGAGGAACTCCGAAATTGGGGGGCATGACGCCGAAAATCGCCGGGCCCTGGTTCGGCGTCTGGGTGACACGCGAAGGCCTGGGAGATTTGCTTCACTCCAGTGCAGGTCCTAAAGTTTGAGGTTCGTAGGCGTGCCAGTCAATTTGACCCTGTAATTGACAAGGAGGAAAATGTTAGATCAATGAGCCAATCGGCTGGAAGCCGATCTAGACTCGTTTCATCAGCCGATGGCCGATGTACACTGTAGCACTTATACGTCGGCTTAAGACCGATGATGGCAAGGACAATAATGTAATAATAAACAAATATCATGCTAGCCGATCATCGAAGAGATATTCGAAAACCGGCTATAAGCTAGATAAAATAAGCAAGTATAATGCATGAATAAATCAAACAGATCCTAGCTGATCATGATCTAGTGTTACTGGTATTATTATGAAGGTATGCCTGCACCCGGGCCCTTGCTCATATCGGCTCCCAAGATCTTCGTCCTCTGTCCGGGCCCATGCACTGGTCCTTACCCGGGCTCATGCCCGGGCCCTTACCTGGGTTCGTGCCCGGGAACCTGCTTGTACTTGTGCTTGGATCGGCAGAATGAACCCATCGGCTATCCCTTAGCCGATTGTGACAATAATACAGGCAAGAACAAATAATAAAATATGCAATAACGTAAATGATAAATAATTGATAAGCTAGCCGACTGCTTAATAAAGCGAACACAGGATAAAACAATGAATAAATGTAGTCAGCTTTAACAGGTAACTTATCGGCTAAGCACTCCGATAACACCATCGCACAACACCATCGGCTTATTAAGAGTAAAGCTATTTATCGTCAGTCTAGTAGATCGGACCTAACCGTTGCAGCACAGACCGACAATAATAACAATGCCTCAATGAGTCGATAGATATAATGCGATCGTGATGAAAATAACTTATCGGCTATACACTCCGATAAAGCGCCTGCACACAACGCATCGGCTCAGCAGGATCGACTTATCACTAGCAGTTCAGTAGGTCGGACCTAACTGATGCAGCACGAACTGATGATAAATCGCTCCCAATAAGTTGATACAATCTGTGCACACGTGATGTGATATACCTAGTCAATCTATGAGATCAAACTAAACTGATGCAGCCATAGATAAAATAAATATATCGTGGTAAGCCGACTACCATAAACCGACTAGAATATCGGACCTAACCGAGGAAGTCCTAGCCGATTGGTAGTCGGTGTGACGAGACTTACCCTCTCGCAGGAGTTCGGACCTAACCGATGCAGCCCGGCTCGAGAAGCAGGATCCCGTCGGAGGGGTGGCGATGCGCCGAATTTGTATTGATCGTTGTGATAGATTACAAGGTCCCCGGGCATACGTATATATACCCCGAGTTACATGAGTCCTTATAGGACACGATATATGATTTCCTATCTATAACAGAAAACACTAACGAGACCTGACCGGACACGAGATCAGGTTTCCTAAAAGAAATAAACCTTTTCCTAATAACTATAGTAATTAACTGCCACGCGCGGTCTTCACGGCTCCTTCTCAGACTCGGTCTGCTTCTTGGATCAATTTCCATTATCCGACTGCAACCGTCCTCTTGACCGAATACGATACAGGTCCTTACCAAATTTTGGCGTTAACACCCCCACACACGTTCCTGCGTGCTAGTACATCACCACGATGTCCCGTACGAGGCTGTGACAGGACCGTTCACGCAACCTCTCCCTAACCATCCACACCACGCTGAGGTTGCACCTTCCGACAGGGCACGCCATATTGGCCAGGCTACCCCCCTTGCGCCACGGTGAATCTAGCAGCCGATCAACCCTACCCCGGGCCGACCCAACTCCATCCCGCTCACCCTCTTCTTCGGTGCCTAGGAGAGGGAGAAGAAACGCTTCAAGCCCAGCCGTTGCCCACGCTGGCTTGTGGAAAGTACAGGAAGTTGCCCAAGTGATTCCCGTGAACCGGTCCTTAATTGCCATGGGTGTGACAAGCAAAACCATACACCCATAGCCCACCATTTAGGTCAAGTTTTAATAATTTAACAACAGCCTATCCAAAATTCCATTTTGCGACATTGAGTCGAAACATATGAAAAGGTAATATTTAATTCCCATGTGAGCTATGTTGCTAAGCATGGCTAAGCATCCTAAGAACTATAATCTAATCACATTATTACCCAGGTGACAAGGGTTCAGGTTTCAAAACTATGGCTGAGTCCTAACATTGCATAGGTAATAACCACCCACATGAAATATTAAAATAATGCAGTTTATTTGAGTAAGCAAAGCAATTTAGCGAAAAATAGGTACAAAGTGTTCAAAGTAACAGTGCGACTTGCCTTGCTCCGGCTCAAGGTACTCTGCTACGATCTCGAAATACGCGAGAGAATTACCGGCGTCGGATTCTACAACAAACAATGCATAAACAATTAAAAACAGTATATGGGGCAATCAAACATGGGTTGAAAGTATTTTTAATGGATTCTTGGCATTTTTCTGGATTTAATGAAATTTGAATGGACTTAATCGGAGTTCGTATGAATTAGTTATGATTTATTGAAGTTTTACTGCTATTTTTAGTGTAAATATAATTAACAGGCGATTTATTGCGCATTAAACCAAATTAAAGACGTCACCGAAGGGAGAGCGGCGCACAGAGGCGGGCGCACCACGTGGCGCCACTGCGGGCAACCACGCGGGCGAGCGAGCCGGCAGCCCCAATCTGCCACCCGGCAGATCGGACGGCCCCGGGGAGCGGCGGCCGAAGCCAGCCGTCCCGAGCGGGAGGCGGCGGTGCACACGCGACCCGATGGTCGATGACGGCGACCACCCGGTGTGGCGGCGGCCACACGGAGGGGCGGAAAGGAACGGGAAAACGGAGGGGGTTCTCACTGGAGGCTCGTGACGGCGAGCGACGGCGCGAAGATGACGGTGGCGACGAAAAAGCGGTGGCGGCCTCAGGACAACGTCGGCGACAGAGCACCGACGGCGGGGAAAGGGCGAGAGGTGGTTGCCGAGGTGTCCTGGAGGATGAGGAGGACGGAAGAGGAGTTAGGGCGAAGAATGGAGACGCGGCGCGGCGGGAATCACCAGCCGGAGAGGAGGCAGAGTGCCAATGCTCACCGTGCGTGTGGGCGGGGCGGTCCAGCGGGATTTGGCTTCCACGGAGTGGCGGCCGAGGTGCGGTGTGGCACGGCGGAGGTGATGGTGGTGGCGGTATGGCCTGGCGGCATCCGGAACGGCGGCGAGCGATGGCCGGAGTCGGCGAAAAACGGGGAAGCTCGGGTGCGCGGTGGTGAGGGGGTTCTAGAGCACAGGGAAACTCGGTGTGTTGGGGGAAAAATGGAGGAGAGGGCGGAGGGGCTTTTTATGCAGTCGGCCGGGAGAGATCGAGGCCGAATGGCTCCAATCATGCACGGGAGAGAGAGCGGCGGCGTGGAGATCGTGTGCGCAATTTGTGGGAGTGAGGGGCGTGGACGCCGGAGAATTCGGGGAGGTGGGGCGGACTCGGTCCGTGCCCGTTTGAACCGAGTGCGAGTGCGGGAGGAGGCGGGAGGTGGCGCTAGATCGGACGGCTCCGGGGATTTTCCCCTCTGCCCAATTCGGACGGAGGAGGAAGACGATGCTGACAGGCGGGCCCGGCCTGTCAGCGGGAGGCGCGTGGGCGCGGGTGCGAGCGAGGGCGTGGGCGCGGGAGAGGGGCGCGGGCGCGGATGCGGGCAAGGGGCGCAGGGGCGCGGGTGCGAGGGCGCGAAGGCGCAAGGGCGTGAGAGAGGGGCGCGGGCACGAGAGAGGGTGTGGGCACGAGAGAGGCCGGGGAGGGGGAAAAAGGAACCGGCCTGCAGCGCGCGGGGAATGGCGGAACAGGAGCGGGCCGCCGGCCCAACAGGAGAAAAAGAGAAAGGAAAAAGGAAAAAGATTTCCAGGACGATTTAAATTCCGAAAAGCGTTTTTGATTTATTAAAAATAGTTCCTGTGCTATGAAAATTCCACTAAAAATCCAGTTAATGTATTTTGGCACACAAAATACAAGAAAAATATTCCCGGCCATGATAATTTATTATCTTGCATTTTACACCTTTAATTAATTTCTCTAGCCATTTTAAAATTCCTTTTCTTAGGTATTTTCTCAGGTAAAGTTTTTGTGTGGCTAATATCAGGGTGTGACATGCCCTCTAGCCTCTGAGGCTGAAGCGGGGCACTCAAATGCCCAACCTGCCTTCCCCTGTCGGGAAAAAGAGGACCAAGCCACAATGCCAGTCTCTTCGCCTGATCCAAGGCCCACAACCCCCTTGCCGCCTTTGTCTCCAGCTTTTGGGGGCGGTCCAGTAGCCCCTGAATCCGATGATGATATTCCAAGTCTGCCAGCACCACCACGCAATCCCCAGAAGACATTTAGTTGGAGAAATCCAGACAGGAACGTAGAGACATTGACACTTGATGAGGCGGCCGCCAACAAAAAGTGGATCGAGCTGTATGAAGCCACAATCAAGGCTTCGCAGCAAGTCCAGGTGAGTACTCCAACTCAGTAATGATAGTCATGCTACCACTCTTTTTCGTTGTATGCAATAACCTTTCCATCTTGTGCAGAAAATCACCGATAGATCTGAGAAGTTGAGCAAGGCATTTGCCAGGCTTGCTCATATGATAACTCAGTTGTCCAAGCTGCAAAAGGAAAAGGATGAGATCTAGCAAAAGGGCAAGAAAGGGAGAACTGGCTCCACAACGCGGTGAACACCCTATGGGATGAAAAATTCAGCCTCACGGGCACTGTCCGAGGTAAGCTCCATTGTCTCCCAAGAAGCTCCTTGTTATTGTATTCCCCTGCTGAACTCTTGCACTCTGTCTTTGTAGTTTGAGAGACTACTATTCACAATCGATCCCAAGAACTCGACAGTCTGAAGAAGGAACTCGAGGATCTCGGTACTGTGATGGCCAAGATTAAAAACGAATTTGAATGTATGCCACTTGGTTTCGAGTATGTCTTGGTTTGCTCTGCTTTGTCTTCTCACAACCTACCTCTTGGACAGACTACAAGATTAAGACCTAGTCACAATTTGAGTCATTTTCGGAGCAAATTCGCCACATGGAGAACTGTAGGCAATCATTCATCGATGCCGCCAAGGCAGTGTCACGCCCAGAATTTCCATCCAAAATTCTGGAGTTTTATTGTGTGTAAATCCTTGTCCATGAATCAACCGAGGCACACATGACATAGTTGATAATCATAGCAATTGTTTACATATCGAAAGTATTTATTATAGAGGCGAATCGTACCTCTCAAAAATAATAAAGTTCTAATAGCGGAAAATATACTAAGACGACGTGACGAAACCCACTCCACGAACTTGATCGGCTCTCACTCAATCCTCCAAGTAGTCCTCCTCGCTGAAGTACTCTTCTCAATGATGATTGTTGATTGCAAGGAGAGTACATGAAATACTCCGTAAGCCACACGGCAAGTATGCAAGTGCACAGGGTAACAAAGGATGGCATAATAGGGCTCAATTTGCATAAACAACATTTAAATAAGCATTTAAGAGAGTAATATAAACATCAATAATTAAGCAGTATTAATCAACTCTATACTGTTCTCTGAAATAGTATAGGCCTAAATACTCCCACCTGGAGCTAAACATGATTCATCATTTAATAGCCAAATTGAGATAATATGGGACTAATCACAGAAAACATTGCTAGGCTCGCCCTTAACCGTGGGCACGACTATTCAAATAGTTTTACTCTAGCCAGAGGTGTACCAATTTACCCACAAGACACAACTCCACAACACATCACTGTGCACCTTAATACCACCACGGTACCTCGGAAAGGAATTGTGACAAGACCCTCCATGTAACCCGCACAACAAGAGAGCCACCTGCTGGACCACCAGTCTTCGGTAGGGTTGATCAGGTTCCTCGACAGGGAGATGGCCCAACGCTTAAGACATGGACTTATTGACACAGCCATGGTGGTCTTATTGACATAGCCACAACACACTGTGGGCCCTCCGGTTGATCGAACTACACTTTGGTTTCCGCCATTACCCATTCTGGCTTGTGGTTAGCATGGGTATTGCTTCGCAACAAGTAGTCCGTGAACCGGTCCTTAACTGTCATGAGCACCACTAGCAACATTCACAACCCTGGTGCTCGCAACCCACCTTTTAATCAAGTTTTAGTGGACCATTAAATTATCCTCGTACGACCACAGTCGTAAATGGAGTCATCATTTCATGTGAACCAACCATTATAAATGGGGCCAAAGTTATAGCCCAAAATTATGCTACCATTTGCTAAGCAGGGCTAAGCAGAGTCCTAGAATTATTCTAGCTAACCCATACATGAAGATAGCTAGTCACATATGTCCCATAGGTACAATATCCAGTAATCAAGTCAAAGAGGCCATAAACAAGGATTAGGGTTTCCCTTTACTGATGACATTCTAAAATAAACACAGAGTTGAAGGGAAAAATATAGCTTTAAGCATAGGAACAATATGCTCAAAGGTACTGATGAATCTGTGTGACTTGCCTTGCTGCTCCTCACAAGCCTTGGAACTCTCCTCGAGAAACTGCGGCTCTTCTGGAATGTTGGTGACTAAAAATGAACAAAGACGAGCAAAACAGTACATCAACACTCATGAACAGTATAATATTATATTTTTAATGGGTAGATCTTGATTTTTAAAGAATTTTGCAAGTTGAATCACCCCAAACGGAGTTCGGATGAATTAGTTATGAATTTTAGAAGTTTAAACCCTTTTAAAAGCATTTAAAATAATTAAACCGATTTATTGCATCATTAAGGAATTAATTTAATTTTGATAAAAGAATTATGACGTCACTGGGGGGAGAGAGAGAGATGAACCCGGCTGACCAAGGGGCCCACTGGCAGAGAGAAGGAAGGCTCGAGTTCATGGTGAACCGAGTCCACCGAGGTCCACAGTTCCATCCAACGGCTAGAATGCGATGCGATTAGATCAGACGGCCAAGATTGATCCATGATTTTAAGATAGATCGGTGGGCTAAGATTTGATCCAACAATCTAAGGGCCGAGATCTAATCTGGGAGATCCGATGGCTGAGATCTGTTCGGCATACGGGACCCCGCTGCTGACTGGGCGGTTGACGCGGCGTCCACGTCGGTGCCTAGTGGCTCAGGGGACGGCGGCGGCACTGGACCCGAGGGTTGTCGGTGATTGGCTAAGGCGATGGCGTGAGGCGAGGGTGGGAACAGGTAGAGGAGATCGAAGGGGTTCTCACCGTGGGTAGACAGGCGGTAAACGGCGACGAGAGGCGCCGACGGCGAGCTCCAAGTGGCGGTGTTCTTCGGCTTTCCGACGGCGACGGTGCTCCGGCCATCTCCGGCGGTCCAGTGGCGGCGGCCTAGCTTTCATGGGCTACAGCAAAGCTAACTGAGGCCGCGGTGAACTCCAACGACGACCAAAGCGGCGGCGACACGCGACCGGGGCTCGGCGGCAGCGGTGGAGCGAGCTCGGGACACGAGGAGGCGGCTAGGGCTAGTTGGGGCTCAAACTAGTGCACGGAAAAGCTCCTAGGGGTCTCGAGCTTGCTATTTAAGGCAGAGAGAGGCGGAGTCCGGCTTGGGTTCGGCGAGATTTGTGGCGGTGACGGATTAGGGATATGGATCCAAGTCAGAAAGCTTTGGGTCTCCTCAACCGTGCGCGATTGGGCTCAGGTAGAGGAGGACCAGGGCTCCGTTTCCCCTCAACCAATTTGATCCGAGGCCAACCGACATAAGTGGATTCCATGGGATTGCGGCGGTAGCGCTCGGGGATGAACAGGGCTGTCCCCGTCGGGAGGTTGGAGGTGAAGCCGATAGGTGGGCCCCACCTATCAACGGGCACCCGCGGCGAAACGGCGGCTGGGCTAACTGGGCCGTGTCGCGCGCGTGCGCGGAGGGGCGAGGGAGAGAGAGGGAGTGGGCCGAACCGGGCCTAGGAACTATGGGGGAGGATTTTATTCCTTTTTCTTTTGTTTTTCTTTTATTTAAATGCTGTGAGCACTATTTAATTCACCAAAAATACTTCTCTTAATCAAATAAATCCCAGAAAATTCCAAGAAGTAGATAATTAAGTAATGAATTTTATAAAATTATTTCCAAGCCCATTTTGATATAGATTTTTCTCTAATTTTATTATTTACACTCCTTGAGGCTTTTAATTTAATTTGAAAAATTCCTTTTTCACAATATTTTTATATGGGGATAAATTCAGGGTGTTACAAGCCTCCCCCCCTTAAACAGCTGAGATTCGAAAGATTAGGCGAAGAGGCGCAGGTGAGCAGACTTCAACTCATCTTCGCGTTCCCATGTTGCTTCTTCTTCCGATTGATTGCTCCATTGTACTTTGCAAAATCTTATCACTCGATTGCGAGTATTCCTTTCACTGATCTCTAGGATACGAATAGGCTTCTCAACGTAGGTCAGATCTTCATGAATCTCAATCTGTTCTGTATTAGCTTATTCGGCTGGTACATGTCGATGTTTTACACCGGCAATATAACTATAGGGCTACTCGACAAGGGGAAACTCGGTGGATTGCAAAGGAACGCAAAGAGATTTTATACTGGTTCAGGCCCTCGATGTGAGATAATACCCTACATCCTGTTGTGGTGTTATTCCTCTGAGGAGTTATGTTGATTAATGATCTTCTGTGTTGTTCTCTGCCCTTAGGGGGTGCCCTGCCTCCCCTTATATACTGGGGGACAGGGGTACAAGATAGGAATCCCAGCCGGATACGGCCAAGGGATTTCCTTCCTAGAGATACATCTTACCCGGCTAAGATTGTATATTCCTTTCTGTACAAGGCAAAACCTACCGGGTGCTATTATATCTCTAACTACAAGACTCGGCCCATCCTTTATCCGAGTGGCCCATATGCTTGTGATGAGGTACCCGGGGCCCATGGCCTCCACAGTAGCCCCTAAGACCTTCATAGTTGAGTCACAGCTGATGCCGAGTGCTCGTCCTCCACAGTGAAGATTGCCCAAGTGCATCGCTCCCGAGTACTCTTTGTTCGAGTGTTTCTTCTTCCTGAGTCCTGTTTCATGTCAGCTGGTAGCGAGGCTATGAAGGGCTTCATATTGATGGATGAATAGTGTGTACCGAATAGGCACACCTATTAGGTATAGCCCGCGACTTTGTGCTTAACTGTGAAGACAATTAAACATAAAGTCAAAGATCTTTAACCTTGTAGTCTTTCCTGAGTAGATTACTACTGGTATATAAGACTCTTCGGTATCATGTCAACTAGAATATGATTTATAGTCTTGCCGAGTAGCATGCCACTCGTATATAGGACTCTTCAGCTTCATGTCAGTTGGAATAGGGGGTTTATAGTCTTTCCCGAGTGGCGTCCCACTCGAGAGTTAGACTCCTCAGCGTCATGTCAGCTGGAAAAGAATATTTATAGTCTCTCCTGAGTAGTGCACTACTCGGAAGTTAGACTCTTCAGCGTCATGTCGGCTGGAATAATGTTGCTCATGGCAACTGTTGGCCAAGCATGTAGGCCGAGTACCACTGTATGAAAATAAATCCATTACATGGTCAGGTGTACTCGAGAAAGATACCTTCATCCCCAATTTTAGTGAAGACCAACTTGTGATCCTTGTAAGGATATATCCTCGAGACCTAGTGGATAAAACTGATACCCAAACATATATGTTTAGCAATAAGGCTCTCATGAAGCATATCTGTTTACCTCATCGGTTCCTGTTGGTAACACCAGCACTGTGATTTTAACACAGCCCGCGAGCGGCCCATTATGAGCGTGCTACTGTAGAAACTCATATCTTGGTGGCCCAGTGCCGACTGTGTAAGTCTCCGCTCTGACAATAACCTTAGCCAATCCATTAATTACTCTATCTGCGGCTTTGCTTAACAAGTTTACTTGTCGGTAAACCCGGATAGCTGTGAGAGCCAATTCCCAGATCCAGTTTCTGGCTTTTGCAGAGGAGATCAGGGTAGTCAAGGAGTCACGGGAAACCCTTGGCGAGTCTGTGAAAGGGCTCCTTGACCTGATGGATCCTCGTCCTGTGGGAACTAGCTCTAGCACAATCTTCCAACTGGAGGAGCGCCTTAAAGATGCACCGAGTGCCCTGAAGAGGTACTTAGATGAGCATGTTATTGCCGGTGTGGCCCAGACCCTAGCAATGACCAAGTCCATCTACTCAAGGACAAATGTTGAAGCCATCGGGGAGGGGTTTGCCGAGGAAACGACTCCTAAGGAGGCTCTGGAGCTGATAGCCAAAGCGAGGCCGACTGCAGAGATTATCACATAGGATCTGGGTATGTAAAAATATTATATCATGCAGTCGGTGTGTATATAAGTTTTTGTAAGAACATGTGTAAATATATGTGCAATGCCGCCAAGCTTTGAATTATTACTCAGTTGTCATTAGCTTTACCCGACTATATAGTCTGTGCCGAGTTGGTCTATAGGAACTTTGATAAAATCGTTCACCGTAGGAGGCTATACTCGGGCAAACACAACAAAGTCGTTGCAAAACTTCATAACTTAAGTAAAATAGGCTCGTATATTATTGACAAAGCACATATAAAACATGCAGCCCCCGACTCACTACTCGGTTGGAACAAGCGGCGTAGTGAGTCAGAGAGGAACTGTACACATGGGAAAGTATAAAACTCAGGTATAGAAAGGACGTAGCTGTTCTATATTCCATGAGTTGCTGATGAGGGCACCGTCTTCAGTCGGTAGGCACCTAACTGCATAGCCTCGGCTATAATGAACGGCCCTTCCTAGATTGGGGATAGTTTGTGCCTGTCTTTGGTGCTTTGTATTTTTCTCAAGACGAGATCTCCGACCAAAAAGGCGCGGCCACGGACATTGCGATTGTGATAGCGATGCAGGCTTTGAAGATATCGTGCTAACTAGATTGTTGCGATATCCCTTGCTTCTTCCAACTGATTTAGCTCGACCAATCGGGTATTGTTTGTGATATCTTCTGAGTAAGCCCGAACTCTCGGAGAGCCGAACTCTAACTCGGTTGGTAGCATAGCCTCGGCACCGTAGACCAGAAAGAAAGGGGATCACCCTGTTGCCCGACTAACCATGGTTCTAAGAGACCAGAGACTAGATGGGAGCTCTTGTACCCACCGCCCCGCATATGGTTGTAGTCAGTCGAATATCCTAGCCTTGATACCTTGTAAGACCATACCATTGGCGTGTTCAACCTGCCCATTGCTCCGCGGGTGTGCCATAGACGCATAGGAGATCCTGATGCCGAAGTCATCACAGAAATCTTGAAACATTCCACCCATGAACTGAGTACCGTTGTCGGTGATGATGCGGTTAGGGACCCTGAATCGATATAATATACTCATGATGAAGTCCTTTGCTCATGCCGCTGTTATGGTTGCAACGGGTTTGGCCTCAATCCACTTGGTGAATTTATCCACTACGATGAACAAGTGTGTGAACCCTCCTGGCGCTTTCTTGAAGGGCCCGACTATGTCAAGCCCCCATACTGCAAAGGGCCAAGAGATTGGGATTGTTTGGAGTTCTTGGGTTGGGAGGTTGGTTTGTCTTGTGTAGAACTGGCAACTCTCGCAAGTGCGAACGATGTCTTTGGCATCTGTTACAGCAGTTGGCCAGAAAAATCCCCGCCGGTAAGCCTTTTCGACTAACATCTTGGATGAGGCATGGTTGCCACATATGCCCGAGTGGATCGACTGTAGAATCTGCTTGCCCTCCTCGGTGGTGACGCAGCGCATGAGGACACCGGATGCACTTCTTCGGTACAGGTCTTCTTCGACGACTAGGAAACTTTTGCTTCGACGTTTGATCTGTTCGGCTTGGCTGCGATCTTCTGGGAGTTCATCGTCTAGGAGGAATTTGAGAACAGGAGTCCGCCAATCGTGACATATGTGCAGCACCTCGTCTGTCGCCGGGGTAGGTGTCACACCCTGATATTAGCCACACAGAAACTTTACCTGAGAAAATACCTAAGAAAGGAATTTTAAAATGGTTAGAGGAATTAATTAAAGGTGTAAAATGCAAGATAATAAATTATCATGGCCGGGAATATTTTTCTTGTATTCTCTGTGCCAAAATACATTAACTGGATTTTTAGTGGAATTTTCAGAGCACAGGAACTATTTTTAATAAATCAAAAACGCTTATCGGAATTTAAATCGTCCTGGAAATCTTTTTCCTTTTTCCTTTCTATTTTTCTTCTGTTGGGCTGGTGGCCCGCTCCTGTGCCGCCATTCCCCGCGCACCCGCAGGCCGGTCTCCCGTGCCCGCACCCTCTCCCTCTCCTGCGTCCACGCCCTCTCCCTCTCTCATGCTCGCGCCCTTGCGCCCTCGCGCCCATGCCCCCGCGCCCCTCGCCCGCGCCCCTCTCCTGCGCCCGCGCCCTTGCTCGCACCCGCACCCACGCGCCTCCCGCTGATAGGCCGGGCCCGCCTATCAACATCGTCTTCCTCCTCCGTCCGAATCGGGCGGAGGGGAAAATCCCCGGAACCGTCCGATCCGGCTACACTCCCGCCTCCTCCCGCACTCGCACTCAGTTCAAACGGGCGTGGACCGAGTCCGCCCCACCTCCCCGAATTCTCTGGCGTCCACGCCCCCTCACTCCCACAAATTGCGCGCACGATCTCCACGCCGCCACTCTCTCTCCCATGCATGATTGGAGCCGTTCGGCCTCGATCTCTCCCGGCCGACTGTATAAAAACCATCCCCACCCTCTCCTCCATCTTTTCCCCAACACGCCGAGCTTTCTAGTGGCCCAGAACCCCCTCGCCACCGCGCACCCGAGCTCCACCGTTTTTCGCCCACTCCGGCCACCGCTCGCCGCCGTTCCGGACGCCGCCAAGCCACTCTGCCACCGCCAGCACCTCCGCCGCGCCGCACCGCATCTCGTCCGCCACTCCGTGGAAGCCGAAGCTCGCCGGACCGCCTCGCCCGCGCGCACGGAGAGTATCGGTCCTCCGTTTCCTCTTCGGCCGGTAATTCCCGCCGCGCCGTGTCTCCATTCTTCGCTCTAACTCCTCTTCCATCCTCCTCATCCTCCAGGATACCTCGGCAACCGCCTTTCGCCCTTTCCCCGCCGTCGGAGCTCCGTCGCCGACATCGTCCCGGGGCTGCCGCCGCTTTTTCGTCGCTACCGTCGTCTTCGCGCCGTCGCGAGCCGTCGCGAGCTGCCGGTGAGAACCCCCTTCGTTTTCCCGTTCCTTTCCGCCCCTCCGTGTGGTCGCCGCCACGCCAGGTGGTCACCGTCGTCGACCATCGGGTCACGTGCGCGCCACCGCCTCCCGCTCGGGACGGCTGGCTTCGGCCGCCACTCCCCGGGGCCGTCCGATCTGCCGGGTGGCAGATCGGGGCTGCCCACTCACTCCCCGCGTGGTTGCCCGCAGTGGCGCCACGTGGTGCGCCCGCCTCTGTGCGTTGCTCTCCCTCCGGTGACATCTTTAATTCGGTTTAATGTGCAATAAATCGCCTGTTAATTATATTTACACTGAAAATAGCAGTAAAACTTCAATAAATCATAACTAATTCATACGAACTCCGATTAAGTCCATTCAAATTTCATTAAATCCAAAAAAATGCCAAGAATCCATTAAAAATACTTTCAACCCATTTTTTATTGCCCCATGTACTGTTTTTAATTGTTTATGCATTGTTTGTTGTAGAATCCGACGCCGGTAATTCTCCCGCGTATTTCGAGATCGTAGCAGAGTACCTTGAGCCGGAGCAAGGCAAGTCGCACTGTTACTTTGAACATTTTGTACCTATCTTTCGCTAAATTGCTTTGTTTGCTCAAATAAACTGCATTATTTTAATATTTCATGTGGGTGGATTATTACCTATGCAATGTTAGGACTTAGCCATAGTTTTGAAACCTGAACCCTTGTCACCTGGGTAATAATGTGATTAGATTACAGTTCTTAGGATGCTTAGCCATGCTTAGCAACCTAGCTCACATGGGAATTAAATATTATTTCTTTTATATGATTCGACTCCATGTCGGAAAAATGGAACCTTGGATAGGCTGATGTTAAATTATTAAAACCTGACCTAAATGGTGGGCTGTGGGTGTATGGTTTTGCTTGTCACACCCATGGCAATTAAGGACCGGTTTGCGGGAACCACTTGGGCAACTTCCCGTACTTTCCACAAGCCAGCGTGGGCAACGGCTGGGCTTGAAACGTTTCTTCTCCCTCTCCTAGGCACCGAAGAAGAGGGTGGGCGTGATGGAGTTGGGTCGGCCCGGGGTAGGATTGATCGACTGCCGGATTCACCGTGGCGCAAGGGGGGTAGCCTGGCCAATATGGCGTGCCCTGTCAGCAGGTGCAACCTTAGCGTGGTGTGGATGGTTAGGGAGAGGTTGCGTGAACGGTCCTGTCATAGCCTCGTATGGGACATCGTGGTGATGTACTGGCACACGGGAATGTGTGTGGGGGCTGTGTCTTGTGGGTACAGTTGTACACCTCTGATCAGAGTAAAACTATTCGAATAGCCGCGCCCGCGGTTATGGGCACATTGGCCAAGACTCACCGTGATTAGTCTCACCCTAGATAATTAATCCTGTTTTATCAAACTGGTGTTGTGGAAGGTGTTGAGTCCGGTCGACGTGGTTGAGTTGACCGGGGGTGACCGGTTAGCGTGGTGTAACGCTAATCGGGGGAGACTGGTGAGTGTGGTGTAACTCTCATCAGTTACGCCTGGTGGTCAACAGTAGTAGTACTATGGGTACAAATATGCATCATGCAAAACAAACCCTATCCCATCTTTGTACCCTGTGCATATGCATATTTGTGGGTGTGATTTGTTGAGTACTATGGGTGGTACTCAGCCTTGCTCCAATTTTCCCCCAGTGTTGGAGGACGCGTCAGATGAAGATCATTTTGAGGAATAGGCTGGCTCCGCCGTCAAGGTGCCTGTGGTATGGAAGCGGCTGATTGGCCAGATGTATATAGACTCCGTTTTACCTTTTTCCGCTACATTTATTTAATATACATTTTACTCTGTTTGTAAGACACTCTGTATGGCAACTTGGTTTGTGTACCCTGGCTTTCCTAGGCAGGGATTTATTACACATTAATGTTCAGAATTTCGGTGCGAATTTTTGGGTGTTACAGTAGGTTCGCCTCCCGACTGCTCTAGTGCCGGTTTCTTCTTGACTGATGGTTCCATAAGTTGCTCGACAAAGGTCCTTGTCGGGACCGCTTCTCGCTTGGATTCCATATTTGCCAATTCATCTGCAGCATCATTGTATTGTCGTAGGACATGTGTTATCTCTAGCCCGTCGAACTTGTTTTCTAGCTTGCGGACCTCCTGACAGTATGCCGCCATGGTATCATCGAGACATGTCCAGTCCTTCATGACTTAGTTCACCACAAGTTGAGAATCCCCGCACACAACCAGTCGACGTATGCCGAGTGATATAGCAATGCGAAGCCTGTGGATAAGTGCCTCATACTCGGCGACGTTGTGGGAAGCCGGGAAGTGGATTTGTAGAACGTACTTGAGTTTTTCGCCGGTGGGGGACGTCAGTACGATGCCAGCCCCGGCGCCGCCTAACCGTAGAGAACCGTCGAAGTACATTGTCCAGTACTCTAGCTTCACTGTTGATGTAGGCATTTGAACTTCTGTCCACTCGGCCACGAAGTCAGCTAGAGCTTGTGATTTGATTGCTGTCCATGGCTGAAAGGTGATGTTGAACGCCATCAACTTGAGCGCCCATTTAGCAATTCGGCTGGTGGCCTCGCGGTTATGCAGGACGTCCCCGAGTGGAAACAGTGTGACCACCATGACCTGGTGTGCTTGGAAATAGTGCACCAGCTTCCGGACAGTGATGAGTAGGCCATAAAGCAGCTTTTGGACTTGTGGATATCTTGTTTTTGAGTTGGCAAGGACATCGCTAACAAAGTAGACTGGCCGTTGAACTTTTTGGATGTGACCCTGTTCGGATCGCTCAACCACCAACACCGTGCTGACTACCTGAGTAGTTGCCACTAGGTATAGCATTAGCGATTCTTGGGGCATGGGTGATACCAACACAGGGGGTGATGTGATAAATTGCTTAAAGTCTTCAAAGGCTTGCTGGGCTTCAGGAGTCCATTGAAAATTGTCCGCTTTCTTCAATAGCTTGAAAAAGGGCAAGCCCTATTCGCCCAGTTGGGAAATAAACCGGCTGAGTGCCGCCATGTAGCCTGTCAGCTTCTGGACGTCCTTCTGGTTAGTCGGGGGTGCCATGTTCATGATTGCATTGACTTTCTCCGAGTTGGCCTCGATGCCGTGATGCGAGACGATGAAGCCGAGTAACTTGCTGGATGGCACACTGAAGGCGCACTTTTTCGGGTTCAACTTCATCTTGAATCTTTGAAGATTTTGGAAGGTTTCTTCCAAGTCAGTGATGAGGTCTTCTTTGGACTTGGTCTTGATCACCACATCATCGACGTAGGCTTCCATGTTGCGCCCGATCTGAGTATGCAGACACCGCTTAATTGCGCGTTGATACGTTGCTCCAGCGTTTTTCAGACCGAACGGCATAGTGATATAGCAGTACGCTCCAAATGGCATGATGAAAGACGTTTTTAAGTAGTTCTCCTCCTTCAGGCTGATTTGATGGTATCCCGAGTAGCAGTTGAGAAAGCTGAGAAATTCGCACCCCGCAGTTGAATCCACCACCTAGTCTATTCTTGGTAAACCAAATGGATCATTGGGGCACGTCTTGTTGAGATCGGTGTAGTCGACACACATGCGCCATGTACCATTTTTCTTTCGGACCAGAACTGGGTTTCCCAGCCAATCCGGGTGATAGACCTCTTTGATGAAACCAGCTACGAGAAGCTTGGTTATCTCCTCCCGAATAGCATCTCTACGGTCTTGAGCGAAGCGCCGCAGCCGTTGCTTGACTGGCTTGGCGTCTGTCTTCACGTTGAGGGCATGCTCGATCACCTCCCTTGGTACGCCCAGCATGTCGGACGGTTTCCACACAAAGATATCCTTGTTGGCTTGGAGAAAAGTGACAAGCGCATCTTCCTATTTGGGGTCGAGTTCGGTCCCGACTAGAGCAGTCTTGGAGGGGTCGGAAGGGTCCAGGGGGATCTTCTTCATGTCAGAGTCCACTGAAATTCCCGACTTTGCTGCTTTTTTGGTCAGAACTGGTTCTTCCTCGACTTCGGTTATGACGGCTTGCCGAATGCTGTTGCTCCCGACTGCCGCCTCTTGTGATTGAGCCAATTCACAACTTTCCTTGTCGTAGGTGAAGGCTTGCTTGATATCGCTGTGGAGGGAGAGGACTACTGCTGGCCTTGGCATCTTAAGCACCATGTATGTATAGTGCGGTATCGCCATGAACTTGGTGAGCGTCGGTCGTCCGAGTATCATGTGGTATGCGGTCTCGAAGTCGGCGACCTCGAAGCAGATGTTTTCCGTGTGGAAGTTATCCCTCGTGCCGAAGGTGACTGGCAAGGTGATCTGCCCGAGTGGTGTTGAAGACAGATCAGGAATTATCCCGTGGAAGGGCGCCGTACTTGGCCGCTGATCTGAACGAGGAATCTTCATCTCATCTAGACTCTTAGCGAAGAGGATATTGAGCGCGTTGCCTCCATCTATGAGGACCTTCTTCAACTTGATGTTCTTGATGACCGGGTCTAGAACGAGTGGGTAACGTCCTGGGTGTGAAATCCGATCTGGGTGATCTGCACGGGTGAACATGATGGGTGTCTCTGACCAGCGTAAATATTGGGGGGTCTGCTGTAGAGATTGAGTTGATGTCGCATGCTGTGAGCTTCTACTTCCGCTTGGACTTGTACGCAGACGGCCCTCCAAAGATGTGGTTGAGCTCGGCCTAGGGGTCTTGAAAATCATCAGCCGGGCCTTGATCTGGCTTGTCTTTGTCCTGCTCGGAAGCCTGATGATGAAGCCTGCTCGGAAGCAAACTTCTTGAGCATGAAGCAGTCTTTGGCCGCATGCTTGCCTTTGGGGTGGAAGGGGCAAGGCCCATTCATGACTTTCTGGTAGTCGTTATTGCGTTGGGGCCGCGACCGAGTTCACTCCATGTTGGCCACCTTGTTGTCCGACTTATGCTTGCGGTTGCTGGTCTTATTTTGTGATGGCTCGTTGTCGGCTTTCGCCTTTTGGTCCTTCTGCCGGGACTCCTTCTTCTCGTCGAGAGCCTCGGCGACCGCTTCAGCCGAGTTGGCGTATTTGTTCGCCATGTCAAAGAGAGCCCGGACAGAGGATGGTGGCTTCCGAGTGAACTTTGCGATGAACGGGGCGTCCTTTACTACCTTGTGGAAGGCAGCAATGACAGCCTCGTCCTTAATCATTGGGATTTTGTTGCGCTTCTCGGAGAACCTCTTGATAAATTTGCGCAGAGACTCGTTCTTCTTCTGTTGTAGTTGGTATAGATCATGCTCAGAAGACAGCCTCTCGTAGGTTCCCTGAAAGTTAGCGATGAACCACTCCCTGAGTTCTCCCTAGGAACCGATCAACCGCCTCGGGAGCTCTATTAGCCATGTCCTCGCCAAGGCAGCTAGTGCGACTGGGAGGTAATTAGCCATGGCTTTATGGTCACCTCTGGCAGCTCGAATTGCTAGGGTGTATACGGTGAGCCAGGACTCGGGGTTGGTTTTGCCGTCGTATTTCTTGATCCCCATAGGCTTGAAGCCCGACGGCCAGTCGACTTCTTGTAGCTTGTGGGTGAAAGCTGGGACACCTTCATCTTCATGAGGGCTCCGGCTCCGACCGCAGCGGTTAAACCACTCGTGGTGAAGACCGAAATGCTCGTTCTCGTCCTCCAGTCAGCGGCGTTCGTCCTCTTCTCGTTGGTGGCGCCAGGCATTGATGTCGTATCAGAGGTCGCGTTGTAGACGAACTTGGAGGTCTTGGTTGGACCTGCGATCGTACTGGTGACGCCGCTGATTGTTGTTGTTGGTGTCACTGAGTGACGTTTGGCACGACTCTTCGTGTGGCCGACTTGAGCCAGCCACCCGGCGTTGAGCTGGTGTAGATGAGCCTGCTACCGGAGAACCCGACCGGTTGGTCGGTACAAGTGTGTCGCCGACTGCTGTTGCTGCTAACAGGCGGCCGCTGTGATCATCGCCTTGATCTTGGCAATAGTCGGGGTGGCCTGGTGATCAGGCCCGAGTTGGAGCGTGTCCAGCAGGGTTGCAGCGGCCACGACGTTCTGTTGTGGCATGACGAAGATGTCGTGGTCGCCGACTTTGGTCTGGAGAATCTGTTGTTGAGCGGTTCGCCTAGCCCTACGTAGCCCATCGTTGCGGGCCTCATGATCGGCCTCTTCTTGTTGCCGTAGTCGGCGTGCCTCCTCCTGCTCCTCTTGTAGTCGGCGCACCTCCGGTGGTGGTGTTGAAGCCATGAAGATCTCACGGGGCAAGAGAAAACTTGCCAGACTGGAGTCCGAGCTAGTGTTCGAACTGTTGTCCGACTTGGAGTCAGAATCCGAGTAATTTATTGGAGTGAGAACGACTCTGACCTCCCTGGATCCAATCTGGAGCGGCTTTGAGACATGTCCAAACTGAACCACGGGGGATCGGGTCTGCCGCATGAAGTGTAGATTTGTGGCGTGGCTGAGCCCGTGCGGGAGATTGACGATCTCTCCCCTTCCTAGCCCAACCCGGGCTGGCTCAAGGCCTAGCACGAGTCTGATGCCGAAGGAGAGAGTTGTCCCAAAGCTCAGCGAAGTTGAAGATTGCTGCATTAGATTGATGATAGCTGGCGCAACGTCTCGTGAGCCGACTGGCGCGAAGTCGGCTAGTTCCTCTGCCGGTTGGATTGGATCTGCGTCGGCCAAGGTGAGATTGCCGATCTGGCCGGCGATGAAGTCGAGGCTTATGAAGGTTATTGTGTCTCCAAGGGAGAATTTGTCGCCGTCGACTCCTGATGTAGGATCCATCGAGATTGTTGGTGTAGATCTCGCCGAAGCCTCTACCTGGCGCGCCAACTGTCGATGTTTTACACCGGCAATATGATTATAGGGCTACTCAATGGATCGAAACTCAGTGGATTACAAAGGAACATGGGGAGATTTATCCTGGTTCAGGCCCTCGATGTGAGGTAATACCCTACATCCAGTTGTGATGTATTCCTTTGAGGATGTGTGTTGTTATGATGAACTTTTGATTCTCTGCCTTCATGGGGTGCCCTGCCTCTCCTTATATACCAGTGGACAGGGGTACAAGGTAGGAATCCCAACCAGACATGGCCAAGGGATTTCCTTCTTAGAGATACATCTTACCCGACTAGGACTGTATATTCCTTTTTGTACAAGGCAATGTCTACCGGGTGCTACTGTATCTCTAATTACAAGTCTCGGCCCATCCTCTGTCCGAGTGGCCCATATGCTTGTGATGAGGTACCCGGGGCCCATGGCCTCCACACCGGGGCTCTTTTTTGTCGTCGAAAGCCTAAGCGACCGCGTCGGCCGAGTCGGTGTACTTGTTCGCCAAATCAAAAAGAGCCTTGACAGAAGCAGGAGGTTTCCGAGTGAACTTGGCAATGAATGAGGCATCTTTGACTCCCTTGCGGAAGGCGGCGATGACGACCTCATCCTTGATCATTGGGATCGAATTCTGCTTCTGAGAAAACCTCTTGATGAACTCATGAAGAGACTCATTCTTTCTTTGGTGCAACTGATAGAGATTGTGCTCAGAAGATGGGCTCTGGTAAATTCCCTGGAAGTTGGCGATAAAGCGTTCTCGAAGTTCTCCCCAGGAGCCGATTGACCTCTTTGGGAGTCCTGTTAGCCATGTCCTCGCTGAGTCAGCTAGAGCGACTAGGAGGTAGTTAGCCATGGCCTTGTGATCTCCTCCAGCTGCTCAGATTGCCAGAGTGTAGACCGTGAGCTAGGACTCGGGATTGGTCTTCCTGTCGTACTTCTCGATCCCAGTCAGCTTAAAACCCGATGGCCAGTCGACCTGTTGCAGCTCCTGGGTGAAGGCCGGTACTCCTTCATCTGCATGAGGACTCTAACTCCGACTACAGCAGTGAAACTGCTCGTGGTGGAGGCCGAAGCACTCATTCTCATCTTCCAGTCGGCGCTTCTCATCTTCCTTTCATTTGCGGCGCCGTGCATTGATGTCTTGCCGGACATCATGTCGTAGTTGGCCTTGGAGATCCTGGTTTTCCCGACGGTCATTTTGTTATTGACGCCGCCGGTCGTTGTTGGGGTTGCCGAGTGACGTCTGGCATGACTCCGTGTCGAGGTGGATGAGACCGCTGTTGGAGAAGCCGGCCGATTGGTCGGTATGAGGGTATCGTCTGACTGTTGGTGCTGCTAACATGCAGCAGCGGTGATCATGGCTTTTATCCTTGCTATAGTCAGGGTGGCCTGGTGATCAGGCCCAAACTAGAGCGTGTCCAGTAGAGTTGCAGTAGCCACGACATTTTGCTGAGGTGTTACAAAGACATCGTGGTCGCTAACTCGAGTTTGGCTGGCTCAACGCTGAGTCTGAGTCAAACACCAAAAGAAAGAGTTGTCCCGAGACCCGGGCATGTCGAAGATTGCTGCAGCTTGTCGACGAGGGTTGCTGCAGCGTTACATAGGCTGACTAGCACGGAGTCAGCTTGGTCCCTGGCCGATTGGATTGGGTCCAAATCAGACAGGGTGAGGTTGCCGAATTTGTCGGCAACGAAGTCAAGGCTCTCGAAGGTGATTGTTTGTCCGGGGAAGAAGTTGATGCCATCGACTCCAGTGGTTGAATCCATCAGGTTTGTCAAAGATGATCACATCGATGCCCCTACCTGGCGTGCCAACTATCGATGTTTTGTATCGGTAATAAGAATATGGGGCTACTCATGAGGCCTAAACTTGATGGATTGAAAGGGAACACGAAACAATTTATACTAGTTCAGACCCTTGAGGTCATGTAATACCCTACATCTAGTTGTTGTGTATTGCGTTTGAGGTTTCTCTGGTGATATGCCCTCAAGGGGCACCCTGCCTCCCCTTATATACCGGGGGACAGGGTTATAGAGTAGGAATCCCAGTCAGACTCCGACTGATGGCAACGGGGTGCCCGATCTTCCATTAGGTAAAGATAACTATCGATTTGGTGGAGAATCGACACTCACGATCCGGCTTCTGATCACCAAGACCTGAACCCTGCAATCGCAGCACCACGTCTCATCTCGTTATCAACCATGCGCTGCCCGGTTGACCTCACCACGAAGGCTAATCCTTGCATGCGAATCGAAGAATACAAGCAAGAACAAGAAAGATTACAACTCAATTGCAGATGAATGATTATACTCTCGAGTTGGGGTCTCACAAACCGATAAACGGCGAAACTGTTCAAGGACAGAATAATCTAAGCAAAACCCACCTCTAAACAACGACGGCTACTGTATATATATATGTTGGGACGTCCTAGGGTTATCCCTAGGGCGCACACCACTTGGGTTTAGCCCACGACACCGTTACAAGGCCCAAGGCCTAAAACAGACTCGGACTGAAAGAGGTACGTGTCTTGTTTCAATGATTCCGGACAGCTCAGGAGGAATTTTGATGTGGAACCAAAACCATCTGAAAGTAGACTCCATAAGCTTTCCAACAAGTACTCATGGGCCCCGAAAGTCCTTCTAGATCAGCGGCTAGGTCCGTTTGAAATTGATGCTGTCAGGAGGCCCGAATCCGAATCCAAAACGTGCAGAACTTCATCTCTTGCCTTCTATGGACCAAAAAGTGACGTGGTGATGTAGGAGTAGACTTGGGTAAGGTCTTGGTTTGGTCCCCAATTAGCTTCTTTTATCATCCATATGTTTCTTGCACTCGGTCTCTTTCCCTTCACCCAAGCAAGTATCTCTGCAAACGAGAACATACAAAACTCATGGTGCAGTAACGGCTGTTCAAATATATAATGTATAAATCTTATGTAGAAAGCATGCACCTTTGGTTGATGAATACATAAAATTGCTAGGGTCATATCCGAGCTAGTGATGTCCTCATCACCGACCAAGGGATTTCCTTCTAGGAATACAACGTTCCCAACTAGGACTGTATCCTAACCATGTTGTACAAGGTTATGTATGCCGAGTCCTATTGTATCCCTAATTACAAGGTTAGACCCATCCTCTATCCGACTGGTCCAATAGCTTCTCATGAGGTACCTAGAGGCCCATGGCCTCCGCAAAACTCATATCTTATGGCCCATTACCAAGCTAGTCGGCCCGAACCCACCAACTTGGCACAAGCCTTATAAAGCGGCCGGAGAGAGAAAAGATTCCTCTTTCTCCCCCAATCAGGCAAATTGATTCAGCTCCCGAAACCGCGCCCAAATTTCATGCCTTCGCCTCGCTAGGGTTCACTGCTGCTCGTGTTCCCAGCTTGAAACCCATTGAGCTCCATGTCCTAGCATCGATTCCTAGTGCCCTAGAGCTTCTCTGCCCAATTCCTCATCTCCAGCAATGCCAAGGGCCCCCTTCGAGATCCCCGACATGTTATCCCGAGTTTGGCCGGTGTCAAACTGCGGCACGGTGAAGCTGTGGATTTTGGAGAAGAGGATGATTCTTCAACTGCAAGAGACCATCAACTGGCGTCCAGCCGAGGGCGAGTCCGTCCCCACTCCATACCTGGGTGAAACTGTGGTTTTTATGTCATTCTTTGACCGTGGTTTGGCTCTCCCATCTTTTGATTTTCTCTGCCGCCTCCTTGCCTTCTACCAGATTGAACTGGTGAATCTCAACCCCAACTCCATTCTTCAAATTTCTATCTTTGCTACTCTTTGAGAAGCTTTTCTGGGGGTTAAGCCCCATTTTAACCTCTTCATATACCTCTTCCACATTAAGCCTTAGCCATCCAAATCCAAAATTCAAACCATCAGGGGGCAGACCTTCAGCTCAGGAATGAGATGATGAGAGCCTACCTCAATGTCCCCCTAAAAACTTCTCTCAAGGGGTGGCACCGAGAGTGGTTCTATTGCTTGAATCTAGAACCCTCTCTCCCCCCTTTCATAGGCAATTCTCCAACTATCCTAGAGAGCTGGTCCTCCGTGCCGTCGCACGAGGAGATGGGGCAGGTCTACTAACTGCTGGAGAAGATCGATCTGCTGAAGGGAAAAGGGTTGACTCGTCCCTGGGTGACAAGTTGTTTTTCGAACCGCTGAACCCGACCACTGAAGGCTAGGAGCCACTTCAGATTTGATTACCAGGGCAAGAATGATCCGAGCCTAGAATATCTTGACTTCATTGACAAGAACAAAGTCATTGACACTTTGTTGGGTTTCTCTATCAATGGAGTTGTGGAGACCGAAGAAGAGGAACGAGCCCCTAAACCCTACTGCAAGGGCAGGCCCCAGCCAAAGATGCTATGTTGCTGTTAATTTGATACCTATCTGTGATGAATGCCATGAATGCTGTCATCTCTGCAGTGTGTAATAGATAGTATCCAAACATCTGCAGGACTGCGAAGAGTTTGATTCTGATTCCGAAGACCAGTCGGCCGTGGGATCTAGGAAATGCCTAGCTAGCCCCTCAGCCGCCCAACCTAGCCATAAGAGGGCTAGGAAAAGACCAGCAATAGACTAGGCCAAGCAAAAAGATGTGCCAAGTAAGGCACCAGGCAGCCTGAAGATCAAGGACACTAGTAGCACTGCCCCCAGGCCTCCCAGCCCCAGGACAGCACTGTCGAGTGCTGCTACCCCCCAGTCGGCCGCATCAGGCATAGCACCGATTGGGCCAAGCTCGCCTCTGCCAACTTCCATGCTGATAAGCCTGACAGTCGGTAGTTCTCCACTGCCGAGCAGGCAATCAAGCCCCTCGCCGACTTCCTCCGCCCCCAGCGCACTACGGTGGAAATTTAAAACTTTCAAGAGGTATGAAAATCTTCGATCTTGAAGAGGATCTGGAGAATCTTGCAATATCTTGAATGTTGTATAATTTTTGCAAGAAGCCAAGTGACGCTGACCCCAGGGGGGCAACGCCACCAACCCCCGTGGCAGAACCCGTCTCGACTGAACCTGAACCAGTCGTACCGCAGACCGAGCCGAAGGTCATCCCAGCCCCTGAAGCTGAGGTGATCTCACCAGCCAAGTCACAATTATTGCCAATTCGGGACGTCACGGTTGAAACCCCAGTCCCCGAGCTTGCCCAGGAAGCCATGCCGCCAGTCGAGCCAAGGCCAAGGATTCCATTGCCTCCGCTGTCATCATCTTCTAATGCGGGCAATCTCCCTAGACTCGAAGCTCCCCCGCAAAACTTTCCCTGGATATTTTATTGGGTTACTCCAGAGGAGGAAACGGAAAGCTTCAAGCATGACGAGCAGGCGTCCCAAAGAGAATGAGTCAACTTGATGTATGCCGCCATCGCCGCATCAATGGGGATCCATGTACATAGTTGATCTTGTTGTGTTTACTGATTGGCAATTCCTCAAAAGTTTGCATCCCTGTTGTTTGTTTTGCTTGACTTCGATACTTCTTAAGTAGAAGGTGGTCGATCGATCAGAGAAGATGGGCAAAGTTCTGACCAAACTCGCCCCTCAGCTTACTCAACTCCAACAGCTCTGGACTGCCAAGGAAAACTTGTAAAGATCTAGCAAGGAGAGGGAGGAGTGGCTGACGGGGTCGGTGGACAAGCTCAAGGATGAAAACTGGACTCAGGCTGGGACAATCAGAAGTAAGATTCCTTTTTGCCCGAGTGCACTTGACTAAATCTTCTTGCATTATTGAGTCTAGAATGTCTTCTTGCTATAGCCCTCGAGTCAAATCTGTCATGCCGTTAATGCCAAAATTTGGTATTGGTTCTTTATCAAATTCGGTTAAGGGATAAATCATAGTCAATTAGCGGGGATTAATCCAGAGGAAGCCGAGTTTGGGAAAGGATCGTGAAGACCACGGAAAGGCAGTTAATATCTTATCTGTAGATTAGGCAGAGACAATAATTTTTAGAAAACCTGATCTCGTGTCTGATCAGGGCATGTTAATTTTCCTTTTGATAGTTAGGAAACTCCTGTTTCGTGTCCGATCAGGACTGCATCAACTCGGGGTATAAATACATATGCCTGGGTACCTTGTAATATCATACAGATCAATACAACTTCGGCGCATCGCCACCCTTTTTGACGGGTTCTTGCTTCTCGAGCCGGGCTACATCGGTTAAGTTCAACCTCCAGCGAGAGGGTAAGTCTCGTTACCCCGACTATCGTATCGGCTAGGACTTCCTCGGTTAGGTCCGATATTCTAGCCGGTCTATGGTAGTTGGCTTACCATGATATATCTGTTCTATCTACGGCTGCATCAGTTAGGTTTGATCTCATAGTCCGAGTAGATATATCACATCACACGTGCATAGATTTATCGGCTTACTGGGTGTAATTTATCATCAGTTTGTGCTGCATTGGTTAGGTCTGACCTACTAAAGTGCCAGCGATAAATTATTCCTGCTAGGTCGATAGATTTCATGCAAGCGTCTTATCGGGATATATAGCCGATAAGTTACCATATTTTACATGACAATTGCATTAGATCTATCGGCTCATTGAGGTTCTTTTATCATTATTAATCTGTGCTGCATCAGTCTAGTTTGACCTACTAGATTGATAATAATAGATTTATCCTTGTTAAGCCGATGGATATTTATGCAATGTTTTATCGGAGTGCCTAGCCGATAAGTTATCTGTTATTAAATACAACCGATTGCATTATCTTTATTTTATGTATTTACACTATCATCGGTTTTCCAGCTGATGCGTATGTTCTATCAGCAGTCAGCTAGTTTATTATTTCATTATATTATCATCAACTTATTGCAGTTATCTTTTTATGCCATCATCGGCTTCCAGTCGATGTATAAGTGCTATAGTCCATATCGGCTATCAACCGATGAAACGAGTCCAAATCGGCTTTCAGCCGATTGGCTCATTGATCTAATATTTTTCATCTCCTTGTCAATTGTAGGGTCAAATTGACTGGTACGCCTACAAACCTCAAATTTAGGACCTGCACTGGAGTTAAGCAAATCTCCCAGGCCTTCGCGTGTCTAGTGCATCGAACCATATCATCGGCTCGTTCTCAACGCTGCTGGTGATTTTCGGTGTCAACACGTTTTTGGCACACCTGGTGGGACATGGAATTTTAACATGGCCGAAAAAGAGATCAAAACAGACAACGTGATTTCAGTCAACATGGAAGATCTAACAGACGAGTAGAGACAGCAAGTTGAGCAGAATATGGCCAATTTTCAGAAACTTTGTTTGGAATCTTTTGGCATGACGCCACAAGGGCCGATTCAAAAATCTCAATTCCCAAAACCAGTTCTAGTCGGAGAATCGAGCTGTACACCACCTGAAAGTCCACCAAAACCCTTACAAGAGATGGTAAATGAAGCAGTGCATCACGTGCTTATCAATCAATCAGGAATATTGGTGAACATGTTGCATAACCTTATCAAGAAGGCGGTGGATGGATCAATTGCTTAAGAGCCCAATCGGGGTCCTGTTTACCTCCCAGCAAAGATGGAGCCAAATCAAGTCACTTTTGGCACTAGAAAAGATATACCGGAAAATTTGTTTTCACATATACAGAACCAGGCGGGGGGGGGGGCAATAAGATATTCCTTCAAGATACCATCGAACGGCTTATTATGGGGGACATCAACAAAGTTATCCAGGAGGTGTTCCCGATTTAGATAATTATCACAGAGAATATCCTAAGCAGAATCGGCTACCAACTCCACCTATGCAATATTAGCAGGAGATCCCAAGGGAGGAAGATTTATCGACAAGGGTTGCGGAAATAGTAAGAGAACAGTTCGGGATAAAACCAAAAGAGCAAACATTTATGTATCGGCATCCATATCCCGAGTGGTTTGACAGAGTTCCATTGCCACACTGATACAGAGTCCCAGATTTTTCTAAGTTCTCAGGACAAGACAACATATCTACAGTTGAGCATACTAGCCGATTCTTGGCACAGTGTGGAGAGGCATCGGCTGAGGAGGCTCTAAGGGTTAGATTTTTCCCCTTGTCATTGTCCGGATCGGCCTTTACATGGTTCTCTTCTTTATCACCAAATTCAGTCCGAGCATGGGCCGATCTGGAAAAACAATTTCACAAATACTTTTTTGCTGGGATCCACGAGATGAGGCTGACAGACTTAACATCGGTTAAACAAAGGCCAGACGAGACGGTACCGGAATACGTCCAGCGGTTTCGGGACATTAGAAACCGATGTTACAGTTTGAATCTAAGCGATGGGCATCTAGCCGAGTTGGCTTTCCAGGGCCTCCTAACTCCCATTAAAGAGAAGTTTTCATCGCAGGAGTTCGAGAGTCTGGCGCACCTTGTACAGAAGGTATCGGCTCATGAAAGCCGATTTCAAGAAGCAAAAAAGGAGAAGTTTCAGAGACGGGTCGCTCAGGTGCAAGCTTATTCATCAGACTCAGATGATGACGGATCCGATGTTGATGTTGGATTGGCGGAATGGGCTAGAAATAAGAAATCAGTATCATGCCCATGGGTGAAGGATATCGGCAAGGAGGAACGATACGACTTTGACATCAATAAAGCTGATAAAATCTTTGATCTATTACTACAGGAGAAATAGATACAACTTCCGCCAAATCATGTAATTCCATCAGCCGAAGAACTGAAGAAGAAGAGATATTGCAAGTGGCATAACACGATATCGCACCACACCAATGAGTGCAAAGTTTTTGGCAACAAATTCAATCGGCTGTCAAACAGGGGAGGATCAAGTTTGAAGACAAAAAGCCGATGAAAATTGATGGCTATCCTATGGGCACCCCGGAAGTGCATTATGAAGAGTAACTATTACGGCAACGCGAACTATCTAGATGGATGGGGTCTCAAATAAAACCCGAATAAATGCGGTAACCATCCATCCTCATCGCAGACTTGCCATAATCTTTACCCACTCACAATACAAATCCAAAATGCCGAGAAGTGTACAAAAGAGATAATCATAAGGATAGCTTGCCAGTCCTCCCCGTCATACGCCCGTCAAACCACTCGATGGTGGCGACCAAACACAATACGTACCCCAGAGGACTCGAACCACAATAGCTATCCCCCAACCATCTCAATTATACACAACTCATACTCATGTTCAGCTAGTCCCTAGGAAAGCGACTAGCCTCACACTTTCATCGCAAGCAATTGATAAACATCACAAGTACTCTAAAAATGGATAGATGAGCAGCAGAGTTACAATTATTACCTAGAGGGTTCACACCCTAATTCATCACAAAGTGACACAAAAGATTTGCAGCAGAATATAAACACAAAAGACAAGAACCAGTGGTGCCAAACCCATGCACAGGGCAACCGACTGGGGATAGAGCTCAACTTCAACTACACATTATCCTCGCCACCCTCGGCGGGATAACAGTAGATCACACCATCTTCGTCAGTAACCTCACCTGAAAAGATGCAACGTGAGTACGAATGGTACTCCGCAAGACTTACACAATAATAATAGTACAAAGGAAGCATGCTGGTTTCTACATCAAGGAAGAAGGCTATATTGACTTGATTTTGCACAAAGCTGATTTTATTGAGCAATTAATACTTGAAACTATAAGCATTTTGAGAAATAACACAATCTGAATTTTTAAGACAGCAAGCTTATAGTTCTGAAAATGAAATATAAATGAGCACCAACCGTGCTCTAAACATTACCCACGGGTTACCATTGCCCAAACAATTATGCTACACAAGCATATCCTTTCTCACGACTAAACCAAGTCATAATCATCATCTATGGGCTACCATTGCCCAAACAATTATGCTACACAGGCATATTCTTTCTCATGACTAAACCAAGTCATATTTAATATCCAAAAATCCCTTATATAAACCCATCCATCCATGACTATCCTAAGTCATGGTAACCACATAACCCAAGTTGGATGCTAACATGAGTAACTAACACATCAAGCGGTCGTCCTGTAACCGTGGACACGGCTATTCGAATAGTTCTTACTCTGATCAGAGGTGTACATCTTTACCCACACGATGTGATAGAAGCCCAACGGCTACACTCTAGTTTGATACGTACATATCTGTACCCACACTCTACACATTGAGTGCGGACTAAAGGTCACAACAAAACCTTTCGCACGCTTAGCCCCAACCACCTAAACCACGTCTGGGCCCCCGACAACTTAGTCGTGCGTGTGTGATGACTAAGGCGGGCTTACCGTCGTGGGAGGCACCTCCGGCCATAGCCAGGCGCGCTCGAGGTCCTCCAACGGAAATCCCTCCTCACGACTGACGGACGGACGTAGATGGCCACAGCCTCCCGTGCTACTGAGTTAAGCCGTCCCACTCCCGGCGTGTGGAAGTACGTAGGGTGCTTGAATAGATGTCAACATGTTCGGTCCTTAACGACCCAGACGGAGCTACGTGCATCGGGGAAACACCATCCCTTCATCGCCCTATCATCCGTCCAAGTCAAACATATTCTCAATTAATTATTAGAAGTTATTCTTGTCAGATTTTAACCCATCTATTCGCATTCAACTAATTTTGAACCGATAGCTCCATCTATCGGATTTTGCTAAGTCTAGAATAAGCATGGCTAAGCATTCGGTAAAATAAAAGTATCCCAAAGTCCTTAACTAGGGGTGACAATGTATAAACATGGCATCAATAACCAAGGAATGGAAATGCATACAATTGGGTAATATTGACTCTACCCGTTTTTCCATTTTAAATAGACTGAAGAATGCATATAGATATTGTTTTCGCAAACAAATCAATTTATTGAAAACATAGGTTCAATATGCTTAGACGCTTGCCTTGCTGCAGCGATAAGTCACACTCAGGCTCTGGGTTAATCTCCATGTACTCCGTATCCTTAGAATCTATCGATAAGACGCAATATGCAAATAAGAAGCAATAAACATGTCCATGCAACATGATTAATTAATTATGAGATAAATACAGAAGGTAGGGTGTGTCCTAATAAGATTTTAGGAGAAAGAACCAAGTCATTTGCATCTCTGGTTTGTGAGATACAAAAATAACAAGCCATATACGCTGAAAATGGCAGATTTGGAATTATTTGTGTATCACCTTAGTGTATTAGGGGTAACTTGCATTTCCCATTAAGGTTCTATTTGTGTGATCATTTTTAGATGAAAGTGTATAGCCTACTGGTTCTAACAAAATTGAGTTCACTGAAATTGGATTTAAAATGATTTAGATATAGATTTTACAAGTTTAACAAAAGAAAAGGTAAGCAAATTAATTAGGCCTATTTTGGGAGGTATTTATATCAAAACAAATTTTCCACAGTAATTTTACAATTTTCTGAGTTTAACAAAAGTGGTTTCACATTTTTAGCTATTAGGATGAATTTTCTAGAAATTTATAAACTTCTAAGGTAAAAAGATGTATATAATGGGTATTTCCATTTTTAGAGAATAATCCTACACAGAAGTTCTCACTTTTTATTTTACCAAATTAAGGAGCACAATTTTATGAATCCAAAGAAATTTGGTTTACCTCAAAAGGAGTTACAGTGAATTTTATAGAAATTTTTCAAGTTCTTAAGCCCAAAATAAGTCAATTTTGCTTCATAATATTTTATACATATTTCCATTACAGAAGTTGTCATATTTTATTTTACAGTAATAAAGTTCACAAATTTACAGAGCTAACAAAATTGGTTTCACTCAATAATGAGTTAAAATGACCAAGATATGAATTTACAAAGTTTAAACATTTTCTTTTCTTTTCTTATTTCTCTCTTTTCTGATTTCCCTTGCAACCCAGGCACGCAGGCCAGCGAGGCAAAGCAGAGCAGGGCGCGGGCGCGTGGGCGCGAGGATGCGGGCGCGAGCAGACAGAGTCGGCAAGCTTCTCGGCGGCGGCGACGGTGAACGGCAGCTCGGCTATGGTCGGGCCCAAAACAGAAAAGGTAGAGGAGTTCACGGCGGAGCTAAGGGTGGTCTTCTTGACACCTCGGGTGGCTGGAATATCGCCGGTGGTGAGCTCCAGCGGCGGAGTGGTTCGGGTTGGCTAGGCTGACTCGGCTACGGGCGGTTTCAGGCCAAAACAAAGCATGCCTTAGCGTCTAAAGGGTACCAAGATGCTCACTGAAGGTTGTGCTGGTCTCGGTGAAACGGAAACAGCAACGGCGACGGCGAACTTGGCCCGGCGGCGGCGGAAGCTTCGGGTTCCACGGCGGCGTCTCTCTCTTCGCTCGATCTGCGGCCGAGGTCAGGTGTCCACCAGGTTAGGGATCTCTTAAAGATAGTCTCAGTGCAAGGAATCGACGGATGGCTCACCCGATCAACGGGAATGGCAGCGACAGAGCGATGACTGGAGTTGGGGAAGAATGTGTCGACCTCGAGCTTCGGGATACCACAGCTCGATTCTTTCGGTTGGTGGTCTTCTGGAGACAAGGCGATGCTGGAGGCGCGGTGGCTCGGGCTGGGATCACCTGAGCACGCCGGAACAGCGGCGATGTCGCGGCGGCGCTCACTGGACCGAAGGTGAGGACGACGGTGGCTTCGGCCGACAATTCCTAGGGCGACCAAAGACAAAATGGAACTATTAAAACGTGGAGATCACGTTCCCGTGGTCAAGAATGGATGGAACTCACCGGATCCCACTCGGGCTCGGTCGAACACTCTCGGCAGAGGAGAGAAAGGGGTTGCCGGAGGTGATCCTTGCGGTCTCCGTCGGTGTTCTTGGTGAGGACGTGAAGAGGAAAGGAAGGAGAGATGGCTGGCGTGTTCTGAGGCGAAATGGCCGAGTTTTCCCATGGTGGAGCTCATCTAGGTCACTCTGTGTGTTCTGTGGGAGAGGAGAACGAGAGGAAGACACGTCTGCCATGAAATGCTGAGTCGTCTCCACTGCTACAGTGGTCAAGGTGGGTCCCACATGTTAGGAAACAGTGTTCTACACACTTGTGGCTAGCTTCACTCTATGACTGGTGGGTCCAGGAAGTGAATTCCTAGGGAAGAGAGAGGAATAAGGGTAGGAATGTTGGTGAAACACACTGTCACATGCTATGGTGAGGCTGACAAGTGGGCCAGGTCTTGTGGGTCCCACTGGTCAGTGACTTGAGAGAGAAGAAATCTCCAGAAACTAAGTCTTGCTAGCTGTCAAGCAGGCAGTCTTTGCATTACTGTTTCACTAGGTTAATGAGGAGCATAATTCATGGGAAAATTACTAGAGGTAGAGAAAGATGTGTTCAAACTGCTGACCGAATTTCGTGTTAGAAGTGGTCTGGTTTGCCTTTGGTGAAAATGCAAAGTGGGGCTACTGATCCAGTTTTTCTGCAGCTTGATTCATCTCCCAGTGCCTTGCTCTTATCATTTTATGTGCTTTCCTTGAGAGATAAATCAAACAAAAATTCCTGGTAGCAGGGTTCATGTTGGCACACTCTTTGCCAAAAGGGCTCTGTCTAATTAGTCTTCATTTTCATATGGTGAATTTCAGAAGTAACCCAATTTATTTCAGCTAGCTTCCTAGCTTTGCTGAGTTGAGGGACTTGTTGAAGTATTTATTGATGTGATAAAATTATGTAAAATTTACAGTGGGTAAATTAGGTGAGATAGTTCTTACAGGAATTTTTCCATGATTAAATGTGCACCAACATCTTTGGAAATTCCTTAGACCATACAAGGGCATATGTCAAAGAGAAGGATCTAGGCTGAAACTTGTTGGAATTTTTGAGGTCTAAAACCAATGAAATAAATTCTGGAAAACTATATTGATTCATGATGAACAGGCTAATATTCGAATAAATTATTTTCCACATATGTTTCTGTTCAATTTGATGCACTTTTTAGGAGTTGGGCTAATGTTGCCGATTAGGGTTTTATTGTATTGATGGTTTTAAATTTTGCAAACTTTATTTTGCAAGAAGTGACAAAGCAAGAATTTAGTTTGTGCACTCTAGTGGCAGTAGGTCATAACCCTTATTACTTGGAATTAGATTTGGGGCTGTGACATATCCATTCCCCCCATGAACATGGTTTATACGGGATCATCAAGGATCAAAGCTGATAAGGAAGATATCGGAATTTAGAAGAATCTAGAGTTACTTCATCGCAGCTGAAGATAAATATTCAAGCACCACAGAGAGAGGAACAACGGGCTTCTCACGAGGAGAGATATAATCCACATTGGGATTGCCCATTCTTCCAATTTTGCTGGGAACGAGGGATAAGATTGCCATCGATCAGAGATTGTCCTGAATGTAATGTTACAAGGTCTCGGAGTTTTGAGCACGAGGAATCTTCACGAGATCGGCCACTTGGGAAGAGAGCATCGGTACATAGCCGATTAGGGCTGATCCATGAAGAGTTTTTTGAAGAAAATGATGAAGAGGGATTGCATGAAGAACAGCAAATCCAAAATCCTCAGTGGTGTCCTAGTGGGATATTTACGAAGAATCAGAATAGAAGGGCACAGCGGTTACGGCACCGAGAGCAAACCGGTGAAGAACACACGGCGAGATCACAAGGAAGCCGAATCATCGTCACAAGAGGACAAAGCGGTCGTGTGCGTGTAAAGAAAAGTGACGATGAGTTGATCCATCGGCTCCAGTGGACATGTTTTTGTTTTGCCTGACCGAATATAAAGCACTTTCGTCTATTGATGAGAAGCAATGAAGAGGATTTTGCTTAGTTACGCTGCAAACCCGATCAGGCCTATATTTGATAAGCCTGAAGAATCCAAGCATCGGCATTTGAAAGCCATTATATATATTCAAGGGTTATGTAAATGGGAAGCGATGATGAAGATGCTAGTTGATGGGGGGACGGGGGGCAGCTGTAATCTAATTGCCGTATGCCTACGTATCCGCAGTTGGGGAAAACCGCCTGAAGATTTGATCAAGACAAATATGGTGTTAAAAGATTTCGGCGGGAATCCATCGGAGACGAAAGGCATGTGCTTGACGTGGAATTAACAGTGGGAAAACAAGACATTACCTACCACATTTTTTGTTATCGATGGAAAAGGATCATATCTGGTCTGAAATCTCCTTGGCAGGGATTGGATTCACGCAAACTGTTGCGTGCCCTCAACGATGCATCAAAAGTCTGTTAAAATGGCAAGGAGACCGAAAGTTAGATAATCCTAGCAGATCAATCGACCAACATTGCAATGACTGATTTGCCGGTTTTGGGAGGTTCCGATGGTGTCGATTGTTTGGTTCTGCAAAGTATGGGAGGGGGATTACCTTAAGATCACTAGTCAGGATATATAGCCGATTCCACAAGTCGGCTCGGAATTATTACTCTGATGGGCACTATTGAAGATTTCGAGGGAAAGCTGGTCAAGGTTTTTACGTCGGCCGATGATTGGAGAAATTGAATATAGGACCACAGGAGATTTAGGCCAAGGCCGACGTACATAAGTAAAAATTGTGTCCCTGAGTTTCGAGAAGAATTATTTATAAATTCTTGAAAAGAGTATCGGGATTGTTTCTTGCTGGGAATATCATGAAATGCCAGGAGGTAAGCGCGTCAATTGTTGAAGGCATACGGCTTCCTATTAAAACCAGGATATCGGGGGCCGTTTAAACAGGCTCCAAGGAGGTTTAAAAAGCGGAGTTGTATGAGCCAATGCAAAGCAGAAATCACAAGGTTATATGATGCAAAAGTTTTATAAGGCCATGCCGATGATGCTTGAGTGGGTTTCTAATATCGTCCTGGTGGAAAAGAAAAAAATGGAAAATTGAGAATATGTATCGATTTTCATGGGATTTGAATAAAGCTACCCCTAAGGATGATACCCAATGCCGATAGCAGATTTTTGGTGGATGCAGCATCGGGTCACAAGATTATTAGCTTCATGGATGGCAAATGTAGGATACAACCAGATTTTTTATGGTAGAAGAAGACATACATAAGACTGCGTTTCGATGTCCTGGAGCTATCGGCTTATATGAGTGGTGGTAATGACGTTTGGATAAAAAAGTGCCGGTGCAACATATCACAGGGCGTTGAATTATTATCATTTCATGATCCTCATCCAAGCTTATTAGTGGAAATTTACAGTCGATGATGTGGTGGTTAAATCGCAGAGTGATGAAAGCCATATAGCCGATTTGCGAAAAATGTGGGAAGAGCAAGAAATACGGATTAAGAGAAATCCCAATAAATACGTTTTGGTGTATCGGCTGGACAGTTTTTGGGTTTATGGTTCATGAGAGCGAGGAATTGAAGTTAGTCAACAGAGGAATCAGAGCCATCAAGAATACAGAACCACGAAGCAACAAAATAGAGCTACAGTCGTTGATCGGCAAGATTAATTTTTGTAAGGAGATTCATATCAAAATTTTGTCAGGAAAGGATTGAGCCTTTACTCCATTTAATTTGAAGTTGAAAGCCGATCAAGAGTTTGTGTGGGGCAGAACAACAGAAGGCATTTGATGAGATTAAGAGTTATTTAAGTTCCCCACCTGTTTTGATTCGCGCCAGCAGAAAGGAGTGCCATTCAAGTTATACTTATCGGCCGATGAAAAATCCATCGGGTCTGATTTAATACGAGAGTTTGAAGCAAGGAGCGAGTCGTGTTCTATATAAGCAGAAGGCTTCTAGATGCTGAAACGAATATCCTGCGGTGGAAGAAATTATGCCTTTTGTTATATTTCTCCATGCACGAAGTTAAGGCATTATATCCTATCAAGCTGAGTGCACGGTGGTTTGCCAAGGCGATGTGGTGAAATACATGTTGTCGTCTCCAGTCATGAAAAGGGCGAGTTGGTAAATGGATTTTTGCCCTAACAGAGTTTGACTTGAATATGAATCAGCTAAAGCGATCAAGGGACAAGCAGTGGCCGATTCATTGTGCAAGCACAGATTCATGAAATTATTGGAACCGATCCCTGTGGACTTTGTTTTTTGATGGATCGGTTTGCAAGCATGACGCATCTGGTATCGGATTAGTCATTGTATCGCCCTCGTCCGGGGCGGCAAGTTTTGAGTTTGCCTTACAATTAAACCCTATCGGACCAATAATCAGGCAGAATACGAGGCGGTGCTAAAAGGACTTCAACTTTTAAAGGAAATCGGGCCCGATATCATAGAGATTGTTGGAGAGTTCTTATTAGTGATCAAGCAATTATCTAGGGAGTATGAATGCAGGGATGAATATTTTTGAAGATCGTATCATGAAGAATGCAGAGATTTGTTGAAAGATTTCAGGATGGTAATCGATGGATCATATCCCTATGAGAACAGAATTTAGAAGCTAAATGATCTTGTACAAATTGCTTCAGGTTATCGGCTGAATAAAACAGATTGAGGTTGAGAATAGCCGATAGTGATATTCAGAATAAAGCGATGATTGGAGACAGGGGAAATAATTGATTATTTACAGAATCCATCGTAATCGGTTTCCAGGAAACTTCGGGATATATGAGCTACTAAGTATGTGTTGCTTGATGGAGAATTATATTATCAGACTTTTGAAGGGGTTTCTGCTGCGAGATGCCTAATTTGAAGAAGCCAAAGTGGTTATGTGTGAAGTGCATGAGGGCGTTTGTGGAACTCATCAATCGGCTCATAAGATGAAGTGGATATTGAGAAGAGTAGGATATTTTTGGCCGACAATGTTGGAAGATTGCTTCAAATATTATAAAGGATGTCAAGATTGCCAGAAATTTGGAAATATACAGCGAGCACCAGCATCGGCTATGAATCCTATCATCAAACCGTGGCCGTTCTGTGGATGGGGAATTGATATGATCGGCCAGGTTTATCCTCCATCAAGTAAAGGACATAAATTCATATTGGCAGCAACAGATTATTTTACAAAATGGGTGGAAGCAATTCCATTGAAGAAAGTCGCGTCCAAGGATGCGATTGAGTTTGTAAAAGAGCATATAATTTATCGGTTTGGAATTCCTCAGACGATAACTACCGATCAGGGATCTATTTTCGTGTCTGATGAGTTTCAACAATTTGCTGCCAGTATGGGAATTAAGTTACTGAATTCATCACCTTATTATGCTCAAGCTAATGGACAGGCGGAAGCTTCGAATAAGAGTCTGATCAATTTAATCAAGCGGAAGATTGATGAACAGCCGCAACGATGGCATACTACATTAGCCGATTCATTATGGGCCTATCGGATGGCATGTCATGGGTCTACTGAGGTGCCACCATACCAGTTGTATATGGGCATGAAGCAGTTTTGCCTTGGAGACTAACATCAGCTCTAGGAGAATTTCTTTATTGAATCGACTGACAGCCGATGATTATTATAATTTGATGACAGATGAACTTGAGGATTTGGCTCAGAATCGGTTAAGGGCGCTGGAAAGGATCAAGGAAAATAAAGCTAAGGCAGCTAGGCATTATAATAAAAAGGTGATGAATCAATCGTTTACTGAGGGAGATCTTGTATGGAAGTTGATTTTGCCGATCGGGTCCAGAGATAGTAAATTCGGGAAGTGGTCGCCTAATTGGGAAGGGCCCTATCGGATTAATCGTTGTGTACCTGGAATGCATAATATATTAGAAGATCTTGAGGGGACAGAGTTTGCTAAAGCACTTAATGGGAAATATCTCAAGAAATACTATCCTAGCGTTTGGATCAACTCTTGAATCGGTTAGATGCAGCCAATTTCTAAATAGTTCAGAGCAAGAGCCAATGTTGTTACATCGCCTAAAGATAGCCGATATCAATTGATATCGCCTTTAGATCAAACAAATAAAATATTATCAAGTGAAGATGAGTATGTGAATAAATAACAGAGCTGATTAAGTTATGTTACAGCAAAAGGTTAAATCGGCTTGTTTCAGAGCACCATCAAAGTCATCAATGTTAAGAATTTACAAGAATTTTTGGATTGTTTCGATCGGCGGCGCAGGTGGATCTGGTCAATCTCACGCAATGGTGGTGAATATCTTCTTCTCATCGGACCCCAGGATGGTCTTTAAGTTTGCGCCCGATGAACAACTTGACGCACTGCTGCTGCAACTTTGGCTTCTTGATTTTGTACCGCTTGTGGTAGGCTGATGAGCTGGGATTCTGTTGTTTCGATGTCCTTGCGGATTTTTTCAAGTTCTGCCAGCAAATCGGCTTCCCTTTTCTTCAGTTGGTCTAGTTTGGATTGAAGTTCTTGAGGGGCAGCGGCCATATCGTCAAGCTTTTTCTTTTCTGTTTGAGCTGACAGCCGATCGTTTTGGATATTTTGGACTATTTTCTGTTGATCAGCACGATCGGCTATACGCTGCCTGAGCTTGATGAGTTGGAATTTGTGGGATTCCAGATATGCTGCAGGAGTCAATGCATCGACGAGCTCTCTGGGCAAATGATGCTCAATTTCTACAATTCTTGCTCGGATCGGCCCGCAGTCTTCCACTAAAGCATCGATCGGGTTTTCCAGTAGACGGATAATATTCATCAAGTATTCGCGCACGTCAGCTAAAAAAGATGGTTTGGTTACTGCACTGGTGGCTATTTCTTCATCTGCCTCCAAGTACTTGCCAATGTCAAAGGAGAACAGGTCGGCTAAGGACTGCAGATTGACATCGGTAAAAGGATCAGTAAAGAGTTAAAATGAAATATGGATGTAAAGAGATTACCTAAGGCAGGACATCGGCAGCTTGAGCGACATCGGCATCAAGTGGATGAGTGGGTTGTTCTTTAGGATGGCCGATGCCTGGTGGTGAAGTAGTAAGAATGGCCTCAACGACGGTTTGGGGGCTGGATGCTGGAGTTGGAATGGCTGCAGAAGTCATCGGCTCGATGCTTGTAAGGATGTCAGTAGAAGGTTGAGGTTCGGGAGCCGATGACTCAAGCTGAAAATAAGATCGATAATGTAAAGATGGGAAACAGATAATAATATCAAGACTTAGCGCATACCTGCGGAGATGAAGGGGCCGGTGTTGTTTGAATAGCAGGTGGCGCCGTGACCACGACATCGGCACTGGTTTTCTGCTTCTTCTGAGACAAGCGAGACGCTAGCTTCTTGCGTTTTGGTCCTGTCAACCATGGCACCTGGAGAAGAGCCGATGGAGGGGGAGCACCATGCCCTAAGTGCGGATTGGCCGATTGTGGTTTGTATACGATTGGCCGGCCACTAGTGCTTGTTGTCGGTGGCTCCTCGTTCCGATAGCCTGCGAGATAAAGATTATGAAGAGATGATCGGAGACAATGATTAAGGCTTACGGGATGTTACCTCTTCATCGGATTCGACGTAGTTGGCGTTGAGGCGAGAGCAGTAGTGGATGGCCGATGAGTTGAACAGGTGCTTCTTCCATTTTGACCACCATCGGGCAAAGAGCTTTGTGTTGGCAGTGCAGATCTCCATGCTGGTGGCGGTGCCTAGAGGTAGGGATTCCGTTAGAGTCCGCATAGCCGATCATGACTCTGAAAGCACCTGTTGACATTACCCCGGGCCTGAAGTTTGTCAATGAAGAATAGGCCGATGGGAAAGTTGACCGAGGCCAAGCTGGCGGGAACCGACCGATGGATGATAAAATTCTAGGATGGTTGTTTGCGATCGGCCCTGAGAAAAGCCAGTCGGCAGTAGGCAGGGGGTAATGGCCGATAGAAATATGATCTGGATTCTTCATCGGCCAGCGCGGTCAAAGGAAATTGAACTTGAAGGGCATCTCAAATGATGCTGCATCATCATATGCGAACCAAAGTGTGGCATCCCTGGTGAAAGCCATAATAAAAACCTTTGAACCATTGGCTGATCTGACGGGAGGTCATTTTGCCGGCCAGGGAGGGCCGATGCAGCTTCGCCCACAAGAGATACACCTCGGCGATAAGATGGGTTCCTGTTCCTCTGTATGATCGGCTGGGAAAGTTTACCATTGAGAAAGGAAGTCCCGGAGATGCCTTGGATGTATAGACGTTGAAGCCATAATTGCACAAACCACCAAGGACCCCCAATATGGCCAACTGGCTGGCCAGCCGATAGCTTGACTGCCACTTGATGCAGCAGTTGGTAAGTGGCACCGAGAAGGTATTGCCCAGGGATTTGTTTCCGATCAACAAGCGTTCTAACGCCAAACACTGCATGTTGGTTGTTGGGCCAAGGGGGCGGGCGTTGCACCACCAAAAATGAATCGTTCAACCACAGGTTAAAAAAAGCAGTGTGTTCCCGATCGTCGACTGGCCCAATTACCTTGTTGTGAATTGATATATACTTGGACCAGCTGCCAATGTTCTTCGTCTGAAGCCGATGAGTAGGCTTAAATTAGAGGTTGAGGGGGTTGATGTAACTTGTTGTGTTGAGGCAGGTGAGCATGGTTACATCCATCAAAGTTGGGGTCATCGGCCCGCGTCCGAACAAGAAGGCGTTGAGGGCATCTGACCAGAAGTACGAAGCCGATGCGAGCAAAGGTTCGTTCTTCTCTATCTCGGCCAGGGAAAGATTCATGCAATGGTCAATATCAGCTTCTTCCCAGAGAGTTTTCTTTGCGGCCGATACTCTGATATACCAGTTCCTCCACCCAGGAAGTTTGCTAGGCCATGACCTGAAACTGTTGGTCCAATCGCTGGCTAGCATGGTAGAGTTCTTTAAAGGGAGACATTGGGTTTCGGCGTTGATGAAATCTATAGGGTCTTCGCTACCATGGGCCATGATAAAAGAAATTTGGGATAGTCGGTGGCCGGAATCAAATCTGGTTCTTAAGGTTCTACAGTAAACAAGAACACAGATGAAGAACGGATGAAGATTGTGGCAGATTCAATCTAAGTTACAAAGGCAGAGAGAGCGATCAAACAAAAGGTTACCTCTGGACAACGATTGCTGAAGCCATTGCGGAAGAAGAAGATGAGCAAGACCGATGAAACCCAGTTTAGGAAGAAGGTTACAGCGGTTCGCCTAGATCGCCGGAGTTCGTCGAGGTCTTAGAATTAGGTGGTTGAAACACGGGTGCAGAGGGCTCTGGTGATGTGAAAGCGTAAAGAAAGGAGGCTAGGAAGGCTTCGAAGGCGGTTTATGGAGGTATGAATTGACCGGCGGGAATCGAGGCCGTTATGGCACTTGTTTCAAATTAATTAAGGAAAAGTGGGCTACCTTGGGCTTTGCGCCTCGGTTGAAAGGATCTGAAAGCCCAGATAGAACTTGGCTTCATCAATTTCACACGAAATCGTCTCCAAAGAAAGTATGAAAACTCCAAAATTGGGGGGCATGTGTTAACGCCAAAATTTGGTAAACTTGGAATTTTTAATCAAATTCGATTAAGGGATAAATACAGTCAATTAGCAGGGATTAATCCAGAGGAAGCCGAGTTTGGGAAAGGATTGTGAAGACCACGGAAAGGCAAGTTATCCCCATATCTTATTTGTAGATTAGGCAGAGATAATAATTTTTCAGGAAACCTGATCTCGTTGTCTGATCAGGGCTTATTAATTTTTCTTTTTATATAGTTAGGAAACCCTTGTTTTCGTGTCCCGATCAGGACTGCATCAAATCGGGGATAAATACATATGCCCGGGTACCATTGTAAATGGGAAAAATTGAAAACAAAAAGATCAATACAACTTCGGCGCATCGCCACCCTTTTTGACGGGTTGCTTGCTTCTCGAGCCAGGCGCACTGCATCGGTTAAGTTCGACCTCCTGCGAGAGGGTAAGTCAAGTTTGATGGCTCGTTTTTGCCGGTTACCCTCCGATCGTATCGGCTTTGTCGAGGACTTCTCTGTTAGGTCCGAATAAAAAAAACAGTTGCTAGCCGGTCTACGGTAGTCGGCTTACCACGATATATCTGTTCTGTCTACGGCTGCATCAGTTAGGTTTGATCTCATAGTCGCAATAGATATATCACATCCTCGAGTCGGTCAGACCGTTATCGTGCATAGATTTATCGGCTTACACTGGGTGTAATTTATCCATCAAGTTTTGTTGCTGCATTGTTGGTCCGACCTACTAAACTGCTACGATCAAAATTATTCCTGCTAGATACAGATAGTTTCATGCAAGCGTCTTATCGGGATGTATAGCCGATAAGTTACCATATTTTACATCACAAAGTTGCATTAGATCCTATCGGCTCATTGAGGTTCTTTTATCATTATTAATCTGTGCTGCAATCAGTCTAGTTTTGACCTACTAGATTGATAATATAGATTTATCCTTGTTAAGCCAATGGGATAGGTTTGCCATGCAATGTTTTTGGAGTGTCGACCAACTACAACCATAGATGATAAGTTATCTTTTCTCTGTTATTAAATAAACCGATTAGGGCATTGTCCACTTTTTTCCTTTATGTGTTTACACTATCATCGGTTTTGGCTAGCCGATGCATGATGTTCTATCGGAGTCGGACTAGTTTATTATTTCATTATATTATGCATATCACATTCACAACCATCCAGTTATCTTTTCATTATGCCATCATTGGCTTTCCAATGTCGATGTCTCATAGTTGCTATAGTCCATATCGGCATCATCGCGTCCGATGAAACGACCGAGTCAATCAACAACTTCCAGCTGAATTGGCTCATGATCTAAATACTTTCTATCTTTTCCTTTGTCAATTGCAGGGTCCAATTGACTGGCACGCCTACGAAGGTCGATTGTTTTTACACCGGCAATAAATATAATGGGGCTACTCGGCGGTGGAAACTCGGTGGATGCAAAGAAACACAAGGAAGATTTTTATAGCTGGTTTCAGGCCCTCAATGTGGAGGTAATAACCTACGTCCAGTTTATGATGTATTCCTTTGAGGAATATGGTTGCAATTCTGATGAACCATAGTGGCCGTGGATGCGCTTCTGTTATGCTCTCCCACCTTCGCCGCTCATGGGGCGCCCTGCCTCCCTCTTATATACTGGGGGACAGGGTTACAAGTTTGTAGGGTCAGTCCCCATCGGATTACGACTAGGAGATCTCCCTTAGAGATATAACGCACCCGACTAGGACTGTATATTACTTTATATACAAGGCGAAGTCTGCCGAATCTAGCTATATCTCTAATTACAAGGCTAGGCCCATCCTAGTATCCGAGTGGCCCAAATGCTTGTCATGAAGGTACCCCCTCGGGCGCCATGGCACCCTCGGGACAGTTGGGTGGTACCCCCGAGACCTTCATAGTTGAGTCACAGCTATATGCCGAGTGCTCATTCCTCCACGGTGAAGTCTTCCCGAGTGCATTGCTCCCGAGTAACTCTTTGTCTGAGTGCTGCTTCTCTGCCCGAGTCCTGCTTCATGTCAGCTGGCAGTGAGGCTATGAAGGGCTCCAATGTAGATGTAGGAATAGGTGATTGCGCCGAATAGGCGCACCTATTAGGTGTAGCCCCAACTTTGTGCTTCAATTGTGAAACAATTAAACATAAAGTCAAAAGATCTTTACCTTGAATTCTTTCCCGAGTAGAATTACTACTGGTATCATGAGACTCTTCGTTATCATGTCAACCGGGACATATGATTTATAGGTCTTGCCGAGTAGGTAAACTACTCGTATATAGGACTCTTCGACTTCATGTCAGTCGGAATGTGTGGTTTATAGTCTTGCTGAGTAGGTGCTACTCGTATATGGGACTACTTCTGTCAGGGTCCTCTTCTCGTATGTCTGTCAGCTTGTTTGTCAGCGGAAAAGGTGTTTTTTGGTGGGTTGCCTTCGGAATGTTTATCAGTCAGCTGGAGAGAATGTTTATAGGTCTTCTCCCGCAAGTAAACGTATGCTACTTTGAAAGATTAGACTCCGTTTTGCTCCGGCATCATGTCAGCCGGGATGATTCACTTTATAAGTCTTTTTTCCTTAAGTGCGAGTATACTACTCGAAAATTAGATGGTGTTTTCTCGTCAGCAGCCTTTCATGTCAGCTGGAAAGGGGTGTTTTATAGTCTTTCCCGAGTGGCGTCCCGCCATTTGGAAGTTAGACTCTCCGCGTCATGTGGGTCGCGGTGCCAGCTCCGTCAGCTGGAAGAATGTTTTATAGTCTTTCTCCGAGTAGTACAGTTATGTACTACTCTTTGAGTGGAAGTTAGACTCCTCCGCATTCATGTCAGCGGGAATGAGAAATTTTATAGTCTCTCCCGAGTAGGGCACTATCGAATAGTTAGACTCTTCACATCATGTCAGTGGGGAATAATGTTGCTCATGGCAACTGATGGCCACGCATGTAGGCCGAGTACCACTTTTATGAAAATAAATCCACGGCGTGGTCAGGTGTACTCGAGAAAGATACCTACATCCCCAATTTTAATGAAGACCAGCTTGTGATCCGTTGTAAGGATATATCCTCAAGAACCTGGTGGGATAAAACAGATGCCCAAACATATATGTTTAGCAATAAGGCTCTCATGAAGCCATATCTGTTTACCTCATCTGCTCCTGTTGGTAGCACCAACGCTATAATTTCAACTCAGCCTGCGGGCGGCCCACATGGAGCAATGCTACTGTAGGAACTCATATCTTGGTAGCCCCCGTTCCCGTACGCCGGTTTAAACCGACCCACCAATGTAGGCTCTATAAATCACCATCCCTCGCATGTCAGGATAGTTTTTGGTGTCGGTATACCGCAATCACCAGAGAAATCCATATTCGCAACGCCTTTCCGACTTACGTTCTGATGCAACCTGGTTGCCACAGAGTCTGAGTAGGTATATTGCAGGATCTGCTTGCCCTCCTCAGTGCGACGCGGTGCAGTGAGAACTTCCGGATGCGCTTTGACGATGTATAGTCGTTCTTTGACTTCAGGAGAGCCGAAGCAGGGTACCCGAACCTTGCAAGTTAGCATAGGATTCGGCTAGGCGACCCTCATGGGGCATACCCCTACCCAACAGAGTTATAGCCAAGCGAGGTTACCGAACCTTGCATTAGCATAAGCATAGCAGATTCGCTAGTGACCCTCATGGGGCGTACCTCACCCAGCCGAGTGATATACGACCCCCGACTAGTGCCGGAAGTCGGTTGTCAGCTCACGTGGAGCGTAGCCGAGGAAGATGACGTCCTGACTGGCGCAAGTACTCGGTAAGTAGCCCTCATGGAGCATCCCGAGTGTATTTTGGCAGACTTGTCCAGCCCCCGAGCGTAGGAGATAGGCTCGCAGCCCTGAGTTCCTGTCACGCGTATCCGGAGCTGGGCCTGCAATATAAAGATATCGGATGAGTAGCATCTGATGACGGAAATAATCACCCGAATAAAATGTATTTTACAATATATGTAAATTCATGTTCTTCCTCTTATTGATATTAATTTCCCCAAGTAGTTGACCCCTTACGTTTAAGCACTCTGCCCGACTAGTCATAGCCCCCGAGCGTCGGGAGTTGGCTCATGGCTCTTTCCCAGACACGCGTTTTGGGTGACTTGAGTTCGTCTTTCATGGAGCAAAGTTTCACGGATCAGGATTTATGCTACTTGAGTACTTTTGCAATCATTTAAGAGCAAAAACAGAGAAGAGTGCAGCTTGTGCACCTATTAGGTGTAAGCGGCATTGGCAAGGCCGAGTGAAGAAATATTTATCAGGAAGCGACTTAGCTGTTCAGTATTTTGGAGTGGGGATGCCATCCTTGCGTTTGAGCTTGTGAGCCCCCGAGCATGTCACTTGTTGTTCTGATAATCTTCAGTTGTTGGAAGTCGAAGACGATTGTGACCGACTGCCACAATGAAGCCGTCTAACTTGCGTTTGCGATTCCCGGCTTTAGTCGGGACCGCGTCGTTGGTGCCCTCCCGCTTCTTCTGTCAGGATGCCTTTTTATCTTCAAGGGCCTCAGCAACAGCATGGGCTGAGTCGGCGTATTTGTTCGCCATGTTGAATAGAGCCTTAACAGAGTTGGGAGGCTTCCGAGTGAATTTGTCGATGAACGAGGTGTCTTTTACTCCTTTTTGAAAGGCGGTGATGACGACCTCGTCCTTGATGTTCGAGATTGAATTTTTCTTCTCAGAGAACCTCTTGATGAAGTCACGAAGAGACTCGTTCTTCCTTTGATGCAACTGATATAAGTCATACTCAGAAGATGATCTCTCGTAAGTTCCCTGGAAGTTGGCGATGAAGCGTTCTCGGAGTTCTGCCCATGAGCCAATTGATTGCTTGGGAAGTCCTGTTAGCCATGTCCTCGCTGAGTCGGCTAAAGCGACTGGGAGGTAGTTAGCCATGACTTTGTGATTTCCTCCAGCTGCTCGGATTGCCGTAGTATAGACCGTGAGCCAAGACTCGGCATTGGTCTTGCCGTCGTATTTTTCGACTCCTGTAGGCTTGAAACCCGATGGCCAGTCGGCCTGTTGTAGCTCCTGGGTGAAGGCCGGTACTCCTTCATCTTCATGAGGACTCCGACCCCGACTACGGCGGCAAAACTGCTCGTGGTGGAGGCCGAAACGCTTGTTCTCGTCTTCCGGTTGGCGTTGCTCATCATCTTCTCGTTCGCGGTGTCGAGCGTTGATGTCCTGCCGAAGATCACGTCGTTGTCGGCCTCGAAGGTCCTGATCATCCCGACGGTTGCTTTGACGTCGCCGGTTGTCGTTGGGGCTGCCGAGTGACGCCTGATGTGCCTCCGTATGCAGCTGACTGGAGCCAGCCGCTCGGCGTCGCTTTGAGGTAGATGAGACTGCCGTTGGGAATGTCGACCGGTTGGTCGGTATGAGGGTATCACCCGACTGTTGGTGCTGCTGACATGTAGCAGCGGTAAGCAGGGCTTTTATCCTTGCGATCGTCAGGGTGGCCTGGTGATCAGGCCCAAGTTGGACCGTGTCCAGTAGGGTCGCGGCAGCCACGACGTTTTGTTGTGGAGTAATGAAGACGTCGTGGTTGCTGACTCGGGTTTGGAGGATTTGTTGTTGAGCAGTCCGCCCAGCCCTACGTAGGGCGTCATGTCAGCGTCTCGCTTCTTCCTCTTGTTGTTCTTGCAGTCGGCAGGCTTCCTCCTCTTGTTGTTCTTGCAGTCGGCATGATTCCTGAGTAGGAGTAGAGCCTTTGGATGCCATGAAGATTCCTCGTGGCGGGAAGAAGCTTGCCGAACTGCTGTCCGACTGGGAGTCATAGTCCGACCGAGAGTCGTAGTCGGAATAGTTGATGGGGGTGATTATAACTTCGACCTCCCTAGATCCGATCTCGAACGGCTCTGGGCCGTATCCGAGTCGAACTCCAGAGGATCGGGTTTGCCGCGTTGGATGTAGATTGTAGATATCCGCGGCGTCGCCGAGTCCGAACAGGAAATTGACGATCTCTTCCTTTTTTGGCCTGATCTCAGCCGGCTCAAAACCGAGTCCGAGTCGAACACCGAAAGAAAGAGTTGTCCCTGGACTTGGGCGTATGAGAGATCGCCGCAGCATGTCGTGAGAGATTGCTGCAGCATCGTGTAGGCCGACTGGTGCGGAGTCGGCTGGTTCCTCGGCCGGTTGGATCGGGTCCGTGTCGGCCAAGGTGAGATTGCCAAACATGTCGGTGACGAAGTCGAGGCTTCTGAATGAGATTGTATCTCCGGGAGAGAATTTGCCGCCGTCGACTCTGGTTGCTGGATCCATCGAGCTTGTAGATGTAGATCGCACCGAATCCCCTACCTGGCGCGCCAACTGTCGATGTTTTACACCGGCAATAAATATATGGGGCTACTCGGCGGATGGAAACTCGGTGGATTGCAAAGGAACACAAGGAGATTTTTATACTGGTTCAGGCCCTCAATGTGAGGTAATACCCTACGTCCAGTTTATATGTATTCCTTTGAGGTGGTGATTCTTATGAACCATATGGCCGTGAGCTTATGAGTGCTCTCCCCTGCCCTCATGGGGCGCCCTGCCTCCCCTTATATACTGGGGGACAGGGTTACAAGGTAGGAGTCCCCATCGGATTACGACTAGGAGATCTCCCCTTAGAGATATAACGCACCCGACTAGGACTGTATATTCCTTTCTATACAAGGCGAAGTCTGCCGAATCTAGCTATATCTCTAATTACAAGGCTAGGCCCATCCTCTATCCGAGTGGCCCAAATGCTTGTCATGAGGTACCCGGGGCCCATGGCACCCACAGAACCTCAAATTTAGGACCTGCACTGGAGTTAAGCAAATCTCCTAGGCCTTCACGTGTCTAGTGCATCGAACCATATCATCGGCTTGTTCTCAACGCTGCCGGTGATTTTCGGTGTCAACACATGCATATGAAAAAGGAATTGAAAGAGCTTGAGAAGGCAAAGTCGAAAGTGGACACCGACTATGCGAGTAAGTCACTCGTCTGACTGCATGCTCAACCCAATCATGCGTCTTGGTTTGTTGATGTTCCTGTCTATGTGTAAATAGCTTTCAAGGCCAACTCGCAGATCCAATTTGGCACCTTTACAGAGGAGATAAAGGTCATAAATGAATCGCGGCAGATCCTTGTTGACTCCTCGAAGACCTTGCTTGACATCATGTAGCCGCACTAGGCTGGATCCATCTCCAGCTCAATTGCTCAAGTATCAGGACGTCTCGAGGAAGCTCCAGAGATATTAAAGAAGTACTCGGATGAGCACATCGCTGTCGGGATTGCCTAGGCCTCGGCCATGACCAAGTCTCTCTACCTCTGGGTACCAAGACCGAGACAGTCATTAGAGCAGTCAGACTCGAACCGAAAGGAGAGGCACCAACCATTAACTAGATAAAACCGTATTCAATATCAATAGCATCGGATATTGCGATAATTCCCATAGCTGCTGATTACGCGACAGCTGATATTGCGATAACCGATTCTTTATAACTAAAGATTCTTCCACTTCACTTTCTAAGAGGGCATTCGATGCATCAATCCCCTTCCGCCTTGACTATTGGGTGGGATACCCTATTAAGTCATGGCATCTGTCAGTTCCTTGTCTTCATCCCATTGACAAAGACTAATGCAAAAGGTGAATTGAATTCTGGATCTTTCTTCGTGCACGAAATCGAGAAAAGTGCTTTCTTTCACAAGCATGATCACTCCATTTAAAGGGATGAAATCCCCTAACCGCATTTGAGGCGGACGGGAAGAAGGATGTAGGAATCTCCTTTTGTTTATTCAACATGCTAGCAGCGGATTTGCCGCCATGAACCTGTCTATAGGAGCTAGGCAAGGAAGAAGACGTCTGAGAAGGGATGCTGAAAAGAAATGGAATCTGGTGCAAAGTCAGTAGTACTAAGGCCAGAGAGCTGGAATTACTTTATATAAGCAAGTGTAGTGAAGTCACCTCCATTCTCGATTTCTATTGCAACAAAGGGAGGTAATATCATAATCGAGAGAAAATCACGATTAGATTCAGTCCGAATAAAAGAATCCAATCCGAAGTTAGTCTTGGGATAAAGGCTTCTTTCCTTTGCTGAATCAGGAATAGCCGACTCCAGGTAAATGCTTTTCCCAGCTCAAAGGCGATGACTAGTAGATCCGGGGGTACCTAGAAAGCGAACAAATGTTCCCATGGTCATGATTGTTGACTAAACTGCCCTTTCTCTGATTCCCCTTGCCGACTTTGAACGAATTCATGCTTGAATGAGAACAAGCGATTTGTGACTTTGGTCCATGAATTCTAAGATCATGAACAGCGGATATTGCGACATATGAGAGAATCTCTTTAACAACCGATTATGCGACATCTCTCTTAGCTTATAGAAAGAGCGGAAATACTACAACTGATATTATGACATCTAATCCAAACAGTGTATCAGCGACAACCCTATTCTTTCTTTTCTTCCTTTTTAGGAAGGGGTCAGATTTCTCCTTCTAGTAGCAAGAGTATCAATACAGTTTTTAATGCTACATCAACAGGTATAGTAAGCTAAATCGTACGTTTTAGTGGTAGTTCCAAGTGATCCGGATTTCCTTTTAAGCACTATTTGGATAATGGATTTCCCTTGTTTTTTTGGAAGTGTCAACCTCAAGCAAGTCCAAGGCAAGTAGAAGAATCTTTCTAAGAATCCTCTTTTTTAGTAGGGCTATGCTATATCATTTTTTTCTTCTTTGGTGAGGCTTTCTCTGCAGACAAAGAAAGCAAAAGTGAAAAAGCCTGCCCTTCTAGCATCAGTTTCTGAGTAATAATAAAGACGATGCCAAACCAGTTATCAAACTTGATAAAGGAGGATAGTTACAATAGAAAAGATCCCCTAGTCTATCTAGAAAATCCTCCCTTGAGCGAATTGCAGTGAAAAGGGAAGCAAGCCCAATTGCAATCCTAAGGTAAAACCCAGAAGTTGCAGTGCCAGTTTCTAGCATTACAATATCAGTGAGATTTCTCCTTCCCCGGGGATGGATTTGGAGTTTATCTTGGGAGTGTTCTTCCAGCTTGTCCTCTTCCCTACAGTTTTCTTGCATGCAGTCTCTGGGAGGACTAAGGAAAGATCCTAGTACTCCAGGTAGGGCTCTAGAGAAGATTCCCTGAAAGAGCTAAGATAACTAAATTGATTTACACTTTCCTCTTTCTTTTTTTTCATATATAGAATTGGAACGATTTCCTTGCCTGTGATCAAACCTGAGTCATTGAAGGCAGTGATAAAGCTACTCTGAATATTGAGCTAGTAGGGGGTCTAATCGGATCAATCAGTGGTTTCGTAATGAGTAGTCGAATACACATTGAGGGGGCCTTGCCTCCTCCTTCCCGCCCACACCTTCATTCTTTTCCTCCTCTGATCTTAGAAAGCATACTAAACTTCACTCCAATCTTTCTCCATTAGCAACAAGAGTAGCTCTATCTATCGGCCCTTGATGAGTAAGCTTAGCTATACCGCTTAGGTTGCAAAGCAGCAAGCTCCCTTCTAATGCGTTATTAGGCTGCTTGGAGCCTTCCCGCTTAGTAAGCCGCCTTCGGCCCTTCCTCCTTCTTACTCTATTTGGTATCTGCTCGCGGGTTTGTTTCCAGGTTCTTTCGTTCTTGGTTGGCTCTCTCTATTGTTGTTTGTAGATCATGCGTCCTGCGCATTGATCCGGCAGCGAGACCCACCCTGGTTGTAAAGCGAGCCATCCTTCCTTTCATTTGTTGCTTTGTCTTTGGTTTGTTTTTAAACTAGACCTTCTCTCGGGACTGTGGTGATGAACCTTACTCTCCTCGGTCAAGTGGTTGACCCGTCTATCCAATAAGTTGACTAAGTGAATGGGAATCCTATAGTTTGACCAGCCTGGGAAGAGTAGTCAGAGGCAATTCGCTAATATGGAGCTGTTTATATCGGCTTTCTTTCCTAACTAACAGGAAAAGAGAGACATGTGAGTTCGACTCTCGTTCTATCCATGTTCAGCAGTCCTTTTCCATCTTGGTACTGTTGATGGCAGTACCGCTCAACTACGAGATGCTTGAAAGTCGATGTATCAATAATGTTCCCAAGAGTAGCATCGAGCCTCAAAACGGCAAGCCATGCTTCAAGCTAAGCCAGTATGAATCTAATTGATTGCTAAACTGATGGAACGATCTCTGTCGAAGATTCTCATTCTAAAGCAGGTGCCTAGCTCTGGAGGGATAGGCGGGATCATACCTATTTGAAGAACATTCTGTAACACTTGTTTTTGAGTGGGGAAGGAAAAGAAGCACACAAGTGAACAACCATCTAACCGTCAGTCTGAACTCCCAGGATTAGTCTATCAGTAAGAAAAAGCTTCCCTTTCCATCATTCAGCAGTGGAATAGAATAGTTCGATGGTATTGATCGTCCAACCATTGATTGGAATGTCTATCGTGATAAACCGTGTGATTTGAGCCTATCTATAGCTAGAATAGTGTGATTCTATAAGCTAAGTAGATGAGGCAACAAAGAACCTAACCATCCTCTCTGATTGACTTCATTAGAAGATTCCTATGGTCTAGTATACCTTTCTTCTTTCCTTGCAACCTTGGATCAATATGGTTCATTCCTGGACGATGCTCTTTCAACGGTTGACAGAAGCGGGGGACGGGCAAGGATGATCAGACTGCTTTGGTTCGGTTCGTCAGAGGTATTAAAAAACCCTTCTTTTTGGTCTTTTCTATCTTGCCGCCACTTTAACAGGTGCCGCTGCAATGAGAGCGTAAGTTGCAAAATTTTTCTTTATTCTTTTTTGTTTTGGTGCGCTCTTCCTTTTTTTGTATAGAAAGAAGGGTTCAGTGGGAGGGCAAGGGGTAGTTAAGTTTTAGGTTGGCTCTTTGTTTTTACTTACTTTCTTTTCGGTGTAATTTAATAAAGAAGTAGCAATTGTTCATTTCTTTTTTTTGCATTGGTAGTGATTTTTCATTTTCAAGGGCAAAGGGGGGAAGGGAAAGGATTGACCCTCAGGGATCATATTACTCCTAAAGACTGGGGGAAAATAGCAAGATTGGAAAAGTTCGAAGAGACTGAGGAAGACAAATCCATTGTCGAATCCTGCAGAGTGATAACATCGAGTAGTGGGGGCTGGCTTCCACCCCTAAGAGAGCTTGATTTACTAGAAATCCCGCCGAGTCCTAGTGGGCCTAGATTCCACGATAAGTTCCGAGAAATGGAGGAAATGATGCATTCAAAGTTCGTAGAATTGCAAGAAAGATAAAATCCTTGAAAGAAAAACCAAACAAGACCAGATGTTCCCTATTGTTATCGGGAACGAGACTAAATGTTCGGCTTTAAAGAGATGGACCTTGATTCCTCTCCGGCCAGGAAAAGATGCGGCTCCTCTTTGTTCTACTACCTTCATCCTCGGGTGAAGCCGGCTGGCTCACCAAACAAGAGGCCTACTGTTAAATCATTGGTAACCATGCCTAATGGTCGGTCATCTAAGCTATCGGCCAAGGCAAGTGAAGCTGTTCAAGAGTTGGGGGCATATCTTTAGCTCGAGCAGCATCCGCTCCCGAAATGTGAGTGAAGCTTTAAACAAAGAAGAAGAGCTACGAGTGGAACAACTTCTTCTATTCCTTGTTGGCCTCCAGCTCCTTCTGTCCCTCAATCCTCTTCTCTGCCTTTTTATTATTATTATGCGTTGCATGCTCCCTGTTCGTATCTTAACAGGGCAACCTTCTCTTGCAAACAATCCCTTCGTCGCTAACACCGGTAATGCCCCATCCCTTTAATACTCCCTTCGAAGAATTTCTCTCGCGTCCCTGTAGTGATAAGAACGCATTCTCTAACAGCTTTGAAGCTGAGGCAGCCATCCTCCTGGCAATCTGTTGACACCGAAAATCACCAGCAGCGTTGAGAACGAGCTGAGGATCTGGTTCGATGCACTAGACACGTGAAGGCCTGGGAGATCTGCTTAACTCCAGTGCAGGTCCTAAATTCGAGGTTCGTAGGCATGCTAGTCAATTTGACCCTGCAATTGACAAGGAAATAGAAATATTAGACTAGTGAGCCAATCGGCTGGAAGCCGAATTGGACTCGTTTCATCAGCCGATTGCCGATATGAACTAAAGCACTTATACATCGGCTGGAAGCCGATGATGGCATAAATAGGCAAAATAAATAGATTAGTTGACTATCCTCCAGCCGACTGCGATAACAGCGCAGATAAACAAAATAACAATTAAACAATGCAGTCGGCTTTATTTGATAAAAGATAACTTATCGGCTAGGCACTCCGATAGAACATTGCATAGACACCCATCGGCTTAACAAGGATAAATCTATTATTGTCAATCTAGTAGTTCAAACTTAACTAATGCAGCACAGATTAATAATGATAAAAGAACTTCGATGAGCCGATAGATCTAATGCAATTGTGATGTACTATACGATAACTTATCGGCTATACATCCCGATAAGACAATGTTAACGCCAAAATTTGGTAAGGCCCTGTATTAGATTCGGTCAAAGGAAAAATTGCAGTCAACTGACGGAGAAGAGACCGGAATCGGAAAGGAGCCATGAAGACCGTTATTTGGCAATTATTTACTGTACATATTAATTAGGCAGATGTTTATCTTTAGGAAACCTGACCTCGTGTCCGGTCAGGGTTAGTTAGCGTTTTCTATTACGGATAGGAAAGTGTATATCGTGTCCTATAAGGACTCATGTAACTCGGGGTATATATACGTATGCCCGGGGACCTTGTAAATTATCACAACGATCAATACAAATTTCGGCGCATCGCCACCCCTTCGACGGAATCCTGCTTCTCGAGCCGGGCTGCATCGGTTAGGTCCGAACTCCTGCGAGAGGGTAAGTCTCGTCACCCCGGCTACCTATCGGCTAGGACTTCCTCGGTTAGGTCCGATATTCTAGTCGGTTTAGGGTAGTCGGCTTACCACGATATATTTACTTTATCTATGGCTGCATCAGTTCAGTTTGACCTCATAGATTGATTAGGTATATCACATCACGCGTGCATAGATCGTATCGGCTTACTGGGGGCGATCTATCATCAGTTCGTGCTGCATCGGTTAGGTCCGACCTACTGAACTGCTAGTGATAAGTTGGTCCTGCTAGGCCGATGCTTTGTGTGCAGGCGTCTTATCGGAGTGCATAGCCGGTAAGTTATCTTCATCACGATCGCATTATATCTATCGGCCCATTGAAGATCGCTATTACTGTTGGTCTGTGCTGCAACGGTTGGGTCCGATCTACTAGACTGACGATAATAGCTTTACTCTTGATGAGCCGATGGTGTTGTGCGATGGTGTTATCGGAGTGCTTAGCCGATAAGTTATCTGTTAAAGCCGACTACATTTATTCATTGTCTTATTTTATACTCGCTCTGTTCAGTAGTTGGCTGGCTCATCAATTATTTATTATTTATGTTACTGCATACTTTATCATACACTCTTGCCTGTACTATTGTTACAATCGGCTAAGGACTAGCCGATGGGTTTATTCTGCCGATCCAAGTACAAGTACAGGCAGGTTCCCGGGCACGACCCCAGGTGAGGGCCCGGGCACGGGCTTAGGTAAGGACCAGTGTACAGGCCCGGGCAGTGGATGAAGACCCCGGGAGCCGATGTAAGCAAGGGCCCGGGCACAAGCATATCTTCACGACAACACCAGTAACACTAAATTACGATCGGCTAGGATTTATTTGATTTATTTACTTATGCATTATATTTGTTTATTTTACCAAGTTTATAGCCGGTTTTTGAATATCCCTTCGATGATCGGCTAGCTCGATATTTGCGTATTATTATGCTATTGCTCCTGCCATCATCGGCTCTAAGCCGATGTATAAGTGCTATAGTGCGTATCGGCCATTGGCCGATGAGATGAGTCCAAGCTGGCTTCCAGCCGATTGGCTCACGAATTTGACATTTCTTTCTCCTTGTCAATTACAGGGTCAAATTGACTGGCACGCCTACGAACCTCAAGACTTTAGGACCTACACTGGAGCTAAGCAGATCTCCCAGGCCTTCGCGTGTCAACCCGACGCCGAACCAGACCCCGGTGGTTTTCGGCGTCAACACGCTTTTGGCACGCCCGGTGGGACCGAAGTTTCAACAAACACAGTTTCAATCAAGATTTCAACATGGCCGGAAAAGAAGTCAAGACGGACAACATAATTCCGGTCACCATGGAAGATCTAACTGAAGAACAAAAACAGCAAGTTGAACAGACCATGACAAATTTCCAGAAGCTGTGCCTAGAATCCTTTCAGTATGACAAGGCAAGGGCCGATTCAGAAGTCTCAGTTTCCAAAACCAGTACTGGTAGGGGAATCGAGCCGCACACAACCCGAGAGTCCACCAATCAAGCCTTTGCAGGAGATGGTTAATGAGGCTGTTCACCATGCGCTCATCAATCAGTCGGGAGTCTTGGTAAACACACTGCATAATCTCATCAAGAAGACTGTTGATGGATCAATTGCCCAAGAACCAACTCGGGGTCCTGTTTACCTCCCACCGAAGGTCGAACCAACTCAGATTGCTCACAACATCAACAGAGATATACCAGAGCATATGTTTACACAGAACCAGGCTGGGGGGCAACAAGATATTCCTGCTGGGTACCATCGGACTGCCTACTATGGAGGATATTAGCAGAATTATCCAAGAGGCGGAGCCGATCCAGGTACTTACCAGAGGGAGTATCACAGACAGAATCGGCAACCAACCCCGCCGATACAGTATCAGCAGTATCAACAGGAGAATGTAAGAGAAGAAGACTTATCGACACGGGTTGAAGAGATAGTAAGGGAGCAATTCGGGATCAAGCCCAAGGAACAAGCATTCATGTATCGGCACCCATATCCTGAGTGGTTTGACAGGGTTCCGTTACCACACCGATACAGGGTCCCGGATTTTTCTAAGTTTTCAGGGCAGGACAACACGTCTACAGTAGAACATGTCAGCCGATTCCTGGCACAGTGCGGGGAGGCATCGGCTGAAGAGGCCCTGAGGGTTAGGTTTTTTCCCCTATCACTATCTGGATCGGCTTTTACCTGGTTCTCCTCATTACCGCCAAATTCTGTTCGGGGGTGGGCCGATCTAGAGAAGCAGTTTCACAAATATTTCTTTGCTGGAATTCATGAGTTGAGACTATCTGATTTGACATCGGTTAAGCAATGAGCAGATGAAACAGTACCGGAATATGTTCAGCGATTTCGGGATATCAGAAACCGATGTTATAGTTTGAACCTGAGTGATGGGCATCTGGCCGATCTGGCTTTCCAGGGTCTGCTGGCACCGATTAAGGAGAGATTTTCTTCACAAGAGTTTGAATCCCTATCGCACCTGGTACAGAAGGTATCGGCTCATGAAAGCCGATTTCAAAAGGCGAAAAAGGACAAGTACCAGAGGAGGGTTGCTCAGGTTCAGGTATATTCAACGGACTCAGATGATGAGGAATCCGATGCTGAAGCTGGATTGGCGGAGTGGGCCAGGAACAAAAAGTCGGTATCATGCCCGTGGGTCAAGGATATCGGCAAGGAGGAACGGTATGATTTTGATGTTAGTAAAGCCGACAAGATCTTTGACTTGTTGTTACAGGAGAAGCAAATACAATTGCCACCAAACCACGTGATTCCATCAGCCGAAGAACTAAAGAAGAGGAAGTATTGCAAGTGGCACAATGTGATATCGCACCATACTAACGAGTGCAAGGTTTTTTGGCAACAAATTCAGTTGGCTGTTGAACAAGGACGAATCAAGTTTGAAGACAAGAAGCCAATGAAAATAGATGGGCACCCGTTTCCCGTAAACATGGTCTATGCGGGGTCATCATCAAGGGATCAGGCCGATGGAGCAAGACATCAAAGGTACAAGTCAAGGATTACTTCATCGGACATGATAGAAAAATATTCAAGATATGAAGAACAGAGGGATGAACCAGAACAATATAATCCGCACTGGGACTGCCCATTCTTCCGGTTCTACTGGGATCAAGGGATGAGACTGCCATCGGTTGAAAATTGCCCCGAATGTAGCAATGTAGTAAATCGCCGTGATCAGCAGCAGAGGTTTTCACAAGATCGGCCGTTTGGGAAAAGAGCATCGGTTCATAGCCGACTAGGGCCGATTCATGAAGAGTTCTTTGAAGAGGATGAAGAAGAAGCACATGAGAAACAGGTCCAGAATCCTCAGTGGTGTCCTAGCGGCATATTCACGAAGAGTCAGAAGAGAAGGGCACAACGGTTACGACACCGAGAGCAAAAGGAAGAGCAGCGCTAGGATCAGGAGGAAGCCGATCATCGTCACAAGAGGACCAGACAAGTTTGGCGAGTAAGGAGGAAGGACGATGAAGATGCATCAGCTCTGGTGGACATGGTTTTCTTTCTGCCCAGGGAGTATAAAGTGCTTTCATCAGATGAAGAAGGCGATAAGGAGGTTTTCGCTCAACTGACATTACAATCTGATCAAGCCATATTTGATAAACCTGAGGAGTCAGAGCATCAGCACCTAAAGCCGTTATACATCAAGGGTTACGTAAATGGGAAGCCGATGACAAAGATGTTGGTTGATGGAGGGGCCGCGGTTAATCTCATGCCTCATGCCACATTCCGGAAGTTGGGGAAGACTGCCGAAGATCTGATCAAGACAAATATGGTGCTAAAAGACTTCGGTGGGAATTCATCAGAAGCAAAAGGCGTATTAAACGTGGAGTTGGCAGTAGGGAGTAAGACATTACCTACCACGTTTTTCGTCATTGACGGGAAAGGATCATATAGTTTACTTCTCGGCAGGGACTGGATTCACGCGAACTATTGCGTGCCCTCAACAATGCATCAGTGTTTAATACAATGGCAGGGGGATCAAGTCGAGATGGTTCTAGCAGATCGGTCGACCAACATCGCAATGACTGATCTACCAGTCTGGGAAGCCAACGGTGTTGACTGCCTATCCGAAAAAATATGGGAAGGAGATTACCTCGAGGTCACTAGCCAGGGGATACAGCCGATCCAGCAAGTCGGCTCCGAATTGTTACTCTGATGGGATCTATTGAAGACTTCGAGGGGAAACTGGGGCAAGGATTTACGTCGGCTGATGATTTGGAAGAGATCGATATTGGACCAGGAGATAGACCAAGGCCGACGTACATAAGCAAAAAATTAAGTCCTGAACTACGAGAGGAATTGATGGCACTGCTGAAGGAGCATCGGGATTGTTTTGCCTGGGAGTACCATGAGATGCCAGGATTAAGCTGATCGATTGTAGAACATCGGCTGCCTATTAAACCAGGGTATCGGCCGTTCAAGCAGGCTCCAAGGAGATTCAAGGCAGAATTATATGAGCCGATCAAGGCGGAGATCACGAGGTTATATGATGCCAAGTTCATAAGGCCATGCCGATACGCTGAGTGGGTTTCTAATATCGTCCCAGTGGAGAAGAAAAATGGGAAATTGAGGATATGTATTGATTTCCGGGATTTAAATAAAGCTACCCCTAAGGATGAATACCCAATGCCGATAGCGGATTTGTTGGTGGATGCAGCCTCAGGTCACAAGATTATCAGCTTCATGGATGGCAACGCAGGATACAATCAGATTTTTATGGCCGAAGAAGATATACACAAGATTGCGTTTCGGTGTCCTGGAGCTATCGGTTTGTATGAGTGGGTAGTAATGACTTTTGGATTAAAGAGTGCCGGTGCGACGTATCAAAGAGCGATGAATTATATATTTCATGATCTCATCGGCTTGTTGGTAGAAATCTACATTGATGATGTGGCGGTTAAGTCTAAAAGTGAGGAAAGCCATATAGCCGATTTACGAAGAGTGCTGGAGAGGGCCAAGAAATACGGACTGAGGATGAATCCCAATAAGTGCGCTTTCGGTGTGTCGGCTGGGCAGTTTTTGGGCTTTATGGTGCATGAGCGAGGGATTGAGGTTAGTCAGCGAAGCATCAGAGCTATTAAGACTACAGAACCACCAAGCAATAAGACAGAGCTGCAATCGTTGATCGGCAAGATTAATTTTGTAAGAAGATTTATATCAAATTTATCAGGGAAAATTGAGTCTTTTACTCCATTGTTAAAGTTGAAAGTCGATCAAGAATTTGTGTGGGGGGCAGTGCAGCAGAAGGCATTCGACGAGATAAAGAACTATCTGAGTTCCCCACCTATTTTAATTCCGCCACAGAGAGGAGTGCCATTCAGGTTATATTTATCGGCCGATGAGAAGTCCATCGGGTCCGTTTTAGTACAAGAGTTTGAGGGGAAGGAGCGAGTTGTGTTTTATCTGAGCAGAAGGCTTTTGGATGCTGAAACGAGATATCTTGCGGTGGAGAAATTATGCTTGTGTTTATATTTCTCGTGTACAAAGTTAAGGCATTACATCCTATCGGCTGAGTGTACAGTAGTTTGCCAGGCCGATGTGGTCAAATATATGTTGTCGGCTCCAGTCTTGAAAGGGCGAGTTGGCAAGTGGGTTTTTGCTTTGACAGAGTTCGACTTGAGGTATGAATCGGCTAAAGCGATTAAGGGACAGGCAGTGGCCGATTTTATTGTGCAACACAGAGGGGCTCACGAAGACTATGTAGAGCCGATCCCATGGACTTTGTTTTTTGATGGATCGGTTTGCAAGCATGGATCTGGTATCGGTTTAGTGATCATATCGCCTCAGGGGGCAAGTTTTGAGTTTGCTTTTACAATTAAGCCTTATCGGACTAACAATCAAGCAGAATACGAGGCGGTGCTAAAAGGACTTCAACTCTTAAAGGAGATAGGAGCCGATGTCATAGAGATAATTGGTGATTCTTTGTTGGTAGTCAAACAGTTGTCTAGAGAATATGAGTGCAGGGATGATGTTTTGAGGTCATATTATGAGGAGTGTACGGATTTGTTAAGAGATTTCAAGATAGTATCAATAGATCATATGATTGCTTCAGGGTATCGGCTGGATAGGCAAGTTGAGGTTGAGATAGCCGATATTGACGTCCAGAACAAGGCCGATGACTGGAGACAGGAGTTAGTTGATTACTTGCAAAATCCGTCACAATCGGTTTCCAGGAAAATTTAGTATAAAGCTACTAAATATGTGCTGCTTGATGGGGAGTTGTATTATCGGACTTTTGAGGGAGTTCTGCTTAGGTGCCTGAATTTGGAAGAAGCCAAAGTGGTTATGTGCGAGGTGCATGAAGGCGTCTGTGGGACTCATCAGTCGGCTCATAAGATGAAGTGGTTGCTGAGAAGAGTAGGGTATTTTTGGCCGACAATGCTGGAGGATTGTTTTAGGTATTATAAAGGGTGTCAGGATTGCCAGAAATTTGGAAATATACAGCGAGCACCAGCATCGGCTATGAATCCTATCATCAAACCATGGCCGTTCAGAGGTTGGGGGATTGACATGATCGGCTAGGTTTTCCCTCCATCAAGTAAAGGGCATAAGTTCATATTGGCGGCAACGGATTATTTTACCAAGTGGGTAGAGGCGATTCCTTTAAAGAAAGTTACGTCCAAGGAAGCAATCGAGTTTGTGAAGGAGCATATAATTTATCGGTTTGGGATTCCTCAGACGATAACTACTGATCAGGGGTCTATCTTCGTGTCTGATGAGTTTTAGCAGTTTGCTGCCAGTATGGGGATTAAGTTATTGAATTCATCGCCTTATTATGCTCAGGCCAATGGACAGGCGGAAGCTTCTAATAAGAGTCTGATCAAGTTAATTAAGCGGAAGATTGATGAGCAGCCGAGGCGATGGCATACTACGTTAGCTGATTCACTATGGGCTTATCGGATGGCATGTCATGGATCTACTCGGGTGCCGCCGTATCAGTTAGTATATGGACATGAGGCGGTTTTACCATGGGAAACTAACATCGGCTCTAGAAGAATTTCTTTGCAGAATCAGTTGACAGCCGATGATTATTATAACTTAATGACAGATGAACTTGAAGATTTAGCTCAGAATCGGTTGAGGGCGTTGGAGAGGATCAAAGAAAATAAGGCTAAGGCAGCTCGGCATTACAACAAAAAGGTGGTGAATAAGTCGTTTGCTGAGGGAGATCTCGTGTGGAAGTTGATTTTGCCGATCGGGTCCAGAGATAATAAGTTTGGAAAATGGTCGCCTAATTGGGAAGGGCCCTATCGGATTAATCGCTGTGTGCCTGGTAATGCCTATGTGTTAGAAGATCTTGATGGGACGGAGTTTGCTAAAGCGCTTAACGGAAAATATCTCAAGAAATACTATCCTAGCGTATGGATCGATTCTTGAATCGGTTGAGTATAGCCGATTTCTAAAGCAATTCGGAAAGCCGATGTTTTTCTACATCGCCTAAAGACAGCCGATATCAATCGATATCGCCTTTAGATTAAACAAGCAGAAATATTATCAGGGTTGAAAGGGATAAGTAGCAGAGCCGATCGGATTATATGACAGCAGAAGGGTGATCGGCATGTTCCAGAAAATCGTCAGTTACGAAGGTTTAAGATTTACAAGAATTTTTGGATCACTTCAATTGCGTGCAGGCGGATCTGATCAATCTCATTGATAGCACGGATGTCATCTTCATCGGAGCCCGGGATGGTCTTCAGGTTCTTGCGCCGATGAATGACTTGACGCACTGTCGCTGCAACCTTGGCCTCTTGGTCCTGGATGGCTTGCAGTAGGCCGATTAGCTGGGATTCTGTTGCTATGAGGTCCTTACGAACTCTTTCACGTTCTGCCAGCAAATCGGCCTCCTTTTTCTTCAGCTGGTCTAACTTAGGTTGGAGCTCTTGGGGGGCAGCGGCCATGTCATCAAGCTTTTTCTTCTCTGCTTGGGCTAATAGCCGATCGGCTTGGATGTCTTCGGTAGTCTTCTGTTGGTCAGCGCGATCGGCTATGCGCTGTCTAAGCTTGATGAGTTTAAATCTATGGGATTCCAGATATGCTGCGGGAGTTAGCGCGTCGACAAGTTCTTCGGGCAGATGGTGTTCAATTTCTGCGAATCTTGCCCGGATTGGCCCGCAATCTTCCGCTAGCGCGTCAATTGGGTTTTCCAGCCGACTGAGGATGCTCGTCAGATATTCGCGTACGTCGGCTGGGAAGGATGGTTTGGTTGTTGCGCTGGTGGCTGTGGATTCTTCTACTTCTAGGTACTTGCCGATGTCAAAGGAGAATAGATCGGCTAAGGACTGCAAGATTGGCATCGGTAAAGGAATCAGTAAAAAAGTTAAGAGCGGAGTATGGACATAAAAGAGTTACCTGAGGAAGGACATCGGTAGCTTGCGCGACATCGGCTTCAGGGGGATGAATAGGTTGTTCTCTGGAGGGGCCGATGTCAGCCGATGGAATAGGGGCAGTCTCATCGACAGCTGGAGGACTTGGTGCCAAGAGTGGGGCAGCTGAAGAGGCCATCGGCTCAGTGCTTGGGGGGACGTCGGAAGAAGGTTGAGGATCTGGAGCCGATGACTCGAGCTGAAGATGGAGCTGGTGAGATAAATGAAAAAGCGGGTAATAATGATGTTAAGACTTGGCGCATACCTGAGGAGATGAGGGAGCCGATGTGGTATGGGGAGAAGATGGCGTCGTGGCAACAATATCAGCATCGGTTTTCTGTTTCTTCAGGGAGGGGCGATGCGCTAACTTTTTCCTTTTTGGTCCCGTCGGCCGAGGCGCCTTGAGGAGAACCGATGGGGATGGAGCGTCGCGCCCTAAGTTTGGAGTGGCCGATGAGGGTTGATACAGAATCGGCCGACCACTGTTGCTTGTTGATGGGGGCTCGACGCTGGCAGCCTGCAAAGTAGGAGTTAGAGATGATTGGAGATGATGGTTAAAGCTTGTGGGTATTACCTCTTCATCGGATTCGACGTACTCAGTGTCAAGACGAGAGCAGTAACAGGTGGGCGCTAAGCGGAACAAGTGTTTCTTCCATTCTGACCACCATCGGACAAAAAGCTTGGTGTTGGCAGTGCAGATGTACACCTCGGTGGCGGCGCCTAGCAGGAGGGAATCTGTCAAAGTCCGCAGCTGATCATATTCCAGGGCGCTGCTGACCGTGCCTCGGGCTTGAAGTTTGTTGATGAAGAAGAGGCCGATGGGAAGTTGCCCAAGACTAAACTGGCGAGAGCCGACTGATGGATGATAGAACTCATATGAAGGCTGCGATCGGCCCAGAGAGAAGCCAGTTGGCAGCAGACAGGGGGTGATGGCCGATAGGAAGATAGACTTGGATTCATCATTGTCCAGGGCTTTGAGCGGGTCAAAGTTAGAAGGCATCTCAAATGATGATGCATCATTATAAGCAAACCAGAGAGTGGCCTCCCTAGTGAAGCCATAATAAAACCCCTTGAACCACTGACTAACTTCAGCAGGGGTTATTTTGCCGCCAGAAAGAGCCGATGCAGCTTCGCCCATAGAGATGCATCGGCGATAGACGGGGTCTTGATCTTCTGGGTAATCGGCTAGGAAGGATTGCTTAAGAAGAGAAGTTTCTGGGATGGCCTTGGAGGTGTAAACATTGAGCCAGAGCTGTACAAACCACCAAGGGCCCCCAATATGGCCGACGGGCTGGCCGGCCGATAGTTTAGTTGCCACCTGATGAAGCAGCTGGTATGTGGCGCCAAGGAGATAGTGCCCCAACGGAATTTGTTTCCTATCGGCCAAGCACTCTGCCAGGCATTGCATATTGGTCGTCGGGCTAAGGGTTGCACCACCAAAGACGAACCGTTCCAACCACAAGTTCAGAAAAGCGACGTGCTCCCGATCATCAACCGGTCCAGTTCCCTTATTGTGGAGAGATATATACCTGGACCAGCCGCCGATGTTTTTTGTTTGGAGCCGGTGAGCAGGCTTGAACCAGAGTTTGAAAGGGTTGATGTAGCTCGTCGTATCCAGGCAGGTGAGCATGGTCACATCCAGCAAAGTGGGGGTCATCGGCCCATGCCCGAACATGAAGGCATTGAGGGCATCGGACCAGTAGTATGAGGCCGATGCAGTAGGGGCTCGTTCCTTTCCATATCAGCCAGGGAGAGATTAATGCAGTGGCCGATATGTGATTCATCCCAAAGGGTTCTCTTCACAGCCGATACTCTGAGGTACCAATCTCTCCATCCAGGCAATCTGCTCAGCCATGACCTGAAGCTGTTGGTCCAGTCACTGACCAACATAGCCAAGTTCTTGAAGGGAATACGTTGGGTTTCGGCACTGATGAAATCGGTGGGATCTTCGCTGCCCATGGGGCCATGATAGAAAAAGCTGGGGTAATCGGCGGCCGGAATCAAGACCTGGGCTCTAAGATGCTACAGGAAACAAGAACACGACGAAGAACAGATGAAAAAAAACGGAGCAGATCGGGTTCGTATAGATTGCAGATTGGGGGAAAATAATCGGGTGAGAAGATTACCTCAGGAACTGCAGATGCCGATGCCATCGCGGGAGTAGGAGAAGTTGCAGGGATCGACGGCCGGAGAAAAAGGTTGCAATGACTCGTCTGGATTCGCTAGAGCTTGGTGAGGATTTGGAAGATGAAGCGGTGGTGCTCTGGTGATGTGAAAGCATAAAAAAGGCAAGGAGACGAAGCGTTTTTATAGAGGTGTGACAACCGAGTGGGAATCGAGGCCGTTGGCACTGTTTCAAACATTTATGGCAAGTGAGCTATCTTGGGCCGCCTCGGTATGGGATAAATTTGGAGGCCCAGAATAAAAGAATTTCGAAGCCCTATTGAAGAACTCCGAAATTGGGGGGCATGTGTTAACGCCAAAATTTGGTAAGGCCCTGTATTAGATTCGGTCAAAGGAGAAATTGCAGTCAACTGACGGAGAAGAGACCGGAATCGGGAAGGAGCCATGAAGACCGTTATTTGGCAATTATTTACTGTACATATTAATTAGGCAGATGTTTATCTTTAGGAAACCTGACCTCGTGTCCGGTCAGGATTAGTTAGCGTTTTCTATTATGGATAGGAAATTGTATACCGTGTCCTATAAGGACTCATGTAACTCGGGGTATATATACGTATGCCCGGGGACCTTGTAAATCATCACAATGATCAATACAAATTTCGGCGCATCGCCACCCCTTCGACGGGATCCTGCTTCTCGAGCCGGGCTGCATCGGTTAGGTTCGAACTCCTGCGAGAGGGTAAGTCTCGTCACCCCGACTACCTATCGGCTAGGACTTCCTCGGTTAGGTCCGATATTCTAGTCGGTTTATGGTAGTCGGCTTACCACGATATATTTACTTTATCTATGGCTGCATCAGTTCAGTTTGACCTCATAGATTGATTAGGTATATCACATCACGCGTGCATAGATCGTATCGGCTTACTGGGAGCGATTTATCATCAGTTCGTGCTGCATCGGTTAGGTCCGACCTACTGAATTGCTAGTGATAAGTCGGTCCTGCTAGGCCGATGCTTTGTGTGTAGGCGTCTTATCGGAGAGCATAGCCGGTAAGTTATCTTCATCACGGTCGCATCATATCTATCGGCCCATTGAGGTATCACTATCATTGTTGGTCTGTGCTGCAACGGTTGGGTCCGATCTACTAGACTGACGATAATAGCTTTACTCTCGATGAGCCGATGGTGTTGTGCGATGGTGTTATCGGAGTGCTTAGCCGATAAGTTATCTGTTAAAGCCGACTACATTTATTCATTGTCTTATTCTATACTCGCTCTGTTCAGTAGTCGGCTGGCTCATCAATTATCTATTATTTATGTTATTGCATGCCTTATCATATATTCTTGCCTATATTATTGTTACAATCGGCTAAGGACTAGCCGATGGGTTTATTCTGCCGATCCAAGTACAAGTACAAGCAAGTTCCCGGGCACGACCTCAGGTGAGGACCAGTATACGGGCCCGGACAGCGGATGAAGATCCCGGGAGTCGATATAAGCAAGGGCCCGGGCACAGGCATATCTTCATGGCAACACCAGTAACACTAAATTATGATCGGCTAGGATTTATTTGATTTATTTACTTATGCATTATGCCTGTTTATTTTACCAAGTTTATAGCCGGTTTTTGAGTATCTCTTCGATGATCGGCTAGCACAATACTTGTGTATTATTATGCTATTGCTCCTGCCACCATCGGCTCTAAGCCGATGTATAAGTGCTACAGTGCATATCGGCCATCGGCCGATGAGATGAGTCCAAGCCGGCTTCCAGCCGATTGGCTCGCGAATTTAACATTTCTTTCTCCTTGTCAATTACAGGGTCAAATTGACTGGCACGCCTACGAACCTCAACATTTTAGGACCTGCACTGGAGCTAAGCAGATCTCCCAGGCCTTCACGTGTCACCCAGACGCCGGACGGGCCCCGGCGGGTTTTCGGCGTCAACACACCGTCAACCGGTACCATCGTCATCACTCTCCTCGGCCGTTGCGGCGGCGTGTCTCCTGTGCTGCACCTTGGATGGCTGAGCTCGTTTTCACCCCTTGGCGTGCCACTGTTGCATGGACCCTAGCGTCTCCCCCTCCCCTGTGATCCCGACGTATATATATCCAAGCCATCTAATCTTCATAAACTGTTGATCGAATCTCGTCCGTCCGATCCTTTCGAGTCCAATTTGGGTCATTGGACCTCACTAATCCATCCACCTCCACACATCTAAATCCGATGCCACGTCAATGCTAACCAGACCACTTCGTTTGCTACCTCAGCCCTGTTTTCCTCGTCATCGATCTACCTCATTGCCATCTCACCTTTCGTGCCACATCGATATCCACCTCAATAGCGACGTCGTTTCTCTGTCCACGAGGCAGACTCCTCACTCCAGTCCACCACCTCACCTTTTCCCTCGGATCCATGAACTAGGTCCATTGTGAACCACCTCCCTGACCAGTGGCCCCCACAACCGCACACAGCCAAAAATATTTATTTTAATCCAAAATCCAGAGAATATTCTAGGGAATATTCTTTTCCAATTCTTTCCGGAATTCTTTGTAAATTCGATATTCCAGAAGCCATATCTTTTCCATCCGAACTCTGAATATACCCATTCTTCTTACTAATTTCATCTAAAATTATAATCTACTTGTTTTTATAATTTTCTATGTACTGTTTATTTGGAGTTTCTTAGGATTTTTATTGTTTTGCGTGTATATAATCGCGGTTTCGGAGGACCGCGAAGTCTACGGAAGTGTTCGGAAGAGCAATCAAAGATGTTTGTTGCAAGGCAAGTAACACATTCATCCTTGAGCATGTTGAACCTACTTTGTGAAATATTTTATGATTTATAAATAAATTGCATGTATTGCCAATTACATGGAATATGGGATAACCTATCCACTTACTTGAGACCCTATTTATTTGTTATCCATTCCTTGATAACTTTGGGTGATAATTTGACTAGCTTAGGTCTCATTGGATGACTTGGCTAGAGATAGGACCTGCTTAGCCATGCTTAGCAACATAGCTCACCTAGGAATTAAATATTATCTTTTTATTTGGTTCGACCCAATGTCGAAAAATGAAACTTTGGATAGGCTGATACTAAATTACTAAAATTGGACCTAAATAGTGGGCTATGGGTGTATGGTTTTGCTTGTCGCACCCATGGCAATTAAGGACCGGTTCGCGGGAACCATTTGGACAACTACCCATACTTTCCACAAGCCAGCATGGGCAACGGCTGGGCTTTGAAGCGTTTCTTCTCCCTCTCCTAGGCACCGAAGAAGAGGGTGGGCGGGATGGAGTTGGATCGGCCCGGGGTAGGGTTGATCGGCTTCCGGATTCACCGTGGCGCAAGGGGGGTAGCCTGGCCAATATGGCGTGCCCTGTCAGCAAGTGCAATCTCAACGTGGTGTGGATGGTTAGGAAGAGGTTGCGTGAATGGTCCTATCACAGCCTCTTGCACGGTGTCGTGGTGACACATCGACGCATGGAAACGTGTGTGAGGCTATGTCTTGTGGGTAAAGTTGTACACCTCTGATCAGAGTAAATCTATTCGAATAGTCACGCCTGCGGTCATGGGCACATTGGCCAAGACTCACCGTGATTAGTCTCACCTTTAGATAATTAATCTGGCTTTATGAAACTGGTGTTGTGGAAGGTGTTGAGTCCGGTCGACGTGGTTGAGTTGACCGGGGGTGGCCGGTTAGCGTGGTGTAATGCTAATCGGTGGAGACTGGTGAGCGTGGTGTAACGCTCACCAATGACGCCTGGTGGACGTGGTGTAATGTTCATCAGCGCGGCCTGGTCAACGTGGTGTAGTGTTGATCAGGAAAAATTGGTCAACGTAGTGTAACGTTGTTTAGTGGAGACTAGTTAACGTGGTGTAATGTTAATCAGTGGAGTCCGGTTAACTTGGTGTAATGGTAACTGGAGGAGTCTGCTGAACGTGGTGTAGCGTTCATCAGTGGAGACTGGTTGACGTGGTGTAATGTCAATCAGTTGGGAATGGATGGGCCTAGTTAACGTGGTGTAACGTTAAACGGTGGAAAATTAATATTGTTAAATTAATTTTTTACTGTTTGCGAACTATTGCTGTTTACAACTACTTTTATGCAAATGAGCCACCAGCCTCTCTTTGAAATCCTGTGCACAAATGCATCATTGGTGTGGCTTACTGAGTACGGTGGGTGGTACTCGGCCTTGCTATTCCCCCTTTTCAGAAATGAAGACCTTGGCTTATACCCCAGTTGAGCTTGCCTGTGGTGTGAAGCTGAAGACACACTAGTTTCGCCTTTCTGCTACTGTTTTCTTCTGTGTGAGGACTAAGTGCCTCTTCTGTAAGTATTTACACTTTATTTACGTTTGGAACTGTTTATTGGTTTGTCATTTTGTGTACCCTAGCTTGATTCCTAGACAGGGATTTTAATACACAAAATAGTATGGAAATTTGCTAAATGTCTAGGCGTGACACTCGCTCACGGTGCGGCCGGCTGGGGTGCCCGGGTACTCGGCAGCACCATTCTTGGGCTCGATGTTGCTGAGCATGGTAGCACTTCACCTGACCATGTACTCGGCGGCACTCTTATTGGGCTCAATGATGCTGAGCTCGACTATGCTAGTCCCAGTCTGGGACTCGGCGGCCTGGGGGATTGCGCCGACGGTGTCTTTTATCTTCAGACTCCCAGCTGCGGCACTCAGCCTCATAACTTTCTTCTTGCCCTGATCTACAACAGGTCTCTTCCCCACTCTCTTGGAGTCGGGTTGAGCAGCAAAAGGACTTCTCGGCCTCTTCTTCGACTTCATGGCCAACAGTGTTCGGGAGTCATCATCAAACTCCTAACATGTCTGCAAGCAGTTCAACAATACATTTTACACATTCTGGAGCCAATCTAGACATATATCTGCAAGCATTCACCATAGATGAACTACAAGACAGCATCAGCAAGGGTTACCTTTGGGCACGGCCTCTTCCGGCTATAAGTCACCACAGACCGATCTGTGTCTTCAATTTCGATCACCCCACTGGCAAAGAAATCCAGCAAGATGTTGGTCACCTTGTACTTGTCCATCTGGTCGGAGTATTCTTGGCTAGGATCACCTTTGCCCTTGTAGTCCTAGCCGAAGTGACACCTCAGCTTCAGCGGCCTGATGCACCAAGTCAAGAAACGTAGCCACCCATGGACCAGTCAACCCAGCTTTCTTCAGCTTGTGAACTTGCCCCATTTCCTCAGAGGTGGGCAAAGACGACCACTTGGCAATAACCACCGGGGGCAAACCCATAAAAGGGGGAAGGCTTGGCTCAAGATCGGAGCAATAAAACCATTCCTTATGCTAGCCTTTGAGAGAAGATTTTAGAGGGATATTGATATAGGTCCTCTTCATCTCGTTCCTGAGTTGGATACTAGCCCCCAATCACTTGGATTTTGTTCTTGGAGGGCTGGGGCTTGATATGGAATAAATATCTGAACAGATTCAGATGGGGTTCTACACCCAGGAAGCACTCACAAAGAGTCACAAAAATGGAGATTTGCAAGATCGAGTTGGGATTCAGATTCACCAACTTGAGTTCATAAAAAGCAAGAAGCTGGCAGAAGAACTCGGAAGAGGGAAGAGAAAGACCCTGGTGGAAAAAAGAGGCGAAAATGACGGTCTCACCGTCCTAGGGCTCCAGAACAGATTCACCCTCAGCCAGACACTAGTTGATGACATCGTGGCTCTACAACCTCCGCTGCTTCTCCAGGAGCTTCAGCTTAGCTGACCTGCAATCCGAAGTCAGCCAGATATCATCCGATGCATCCGCGAGATCTGAAGCCCTCGGCATGGTCAGGGATGAGGAGATTTGGGGGAAATGTAACGGAAGGTTTGGAATAGACGAGGGGGAGTGGAATCGCCTGAGTTCTAATGGGGAAGAGGGAACAATGGTGAACCCTAGCAGAGCGGGAGGTGAAATTTCGGCGCAGAAGCTAGAAGATGAAACAATTGGTGGATTAGAGACGATGAAGGAATCTTTTCTCTCTCCCTGCCTTTTGTAGAGCCATTCCTGATTCATGGGCTTGGGCTTACGCAGTCGGTACTGGGCCATCAAGATATGAGTTTCACAATAGCACGCTCAAATATGGGCCGCTCGCTGACTGTGTTAAAATCGCAGTGTTGGTGCTACCAACAGGAACCGATGAAGGCCTAATTGCTGAACACATGTGTTTGGTTATCTGTCTTATCCACTAGGTATTGAGGATATATCCTTATAAGGATCACAAGCTGGTCTTCATCAAAATTGGGGATGCAGGTATCTCTCAAGTATACCTGACCACACAATGGATTTAATTTCATAAAGTGGTACTCGGCCTACATGCTTGGCCAACAGTTGCCATGAGCAACGTTATTCCAACCGACATGACGCTAAAGAGTCCCATATACAAGTGGCATGCTACTCGGCAAGACTATAAATCATATTCCGGTTGCAATGATACCGAAGAGTCTCATATACCAGTAGTAATCTACTCGGGAAAGACTATAGGGTTAAAGATCTTTGACTTTATGTTTAATTGTCTTCACAATTAAGCACAAAGTCAGGGGCTACACCTAATAGGTGCGCCTATTCGGCGCACACTATTCATACATCAACATGAAGCCCTTCATAGCCTCGCTGCCAGCTGACATGAAGCAGGACTCGGGAAGAAGAAGCACTCGGACAAAGAGTACTCGGGAGCAATGCACTCGGGCAATCTTCACCATGGAGGATGAGCACTCAACATCAGCTGTGACTCATCTATGAAAGGTCTCAGGGGCTGTTGTGGAGGCCATTGGCCCCGGGTACCTCATCACAAGCATATGGGCCACTTGGATAGAGGATGGGCCAAGCATTGCAATTAGAGATATAGTAGCACCCGACAGACTTTGCCTTGTACAATAAGGAATATACAATCCTAGTCGGGTAAATTGTATCTCTAAGAGGAGATCCCTTGGCCGTATCTGGCTAGGACTCCTACCTTGTACCCCTGTCCCCTAGTATATAAGGGGAGGCAGGGTGCCCCCCTGAGGGCAGAAGGTCATAGATCAACACATCCTCAAAGGAATAACACCACAACTGGACTAGGGTATTACCTCACATCGAGGGCCTGAACCAGTATAAAATCTCCCTGGGTTCCTTTGCAATCCACTGAGTTTCTATCCGCTGGGTGGTCCCATATTCATATTGCCGGTGTAACACATCGACACTAGGCGAGGCCAACTGCAGAGGCAATTGCAAAAGACCTGGGCATGTAGAAACAAAACAATTATGCAGTCGGTGCATATATAACTTTGGTGAAAGCATGTATATATCTTGTAAAATGGTGCCGAGTACTTGCGTATTCTTAGTTGTCATTAGCTTCACCCGACTATGTAGTCTGCGCTGAGTAGATTGATAGGAACTTAAGAAAAAATGTTCACTTCTAAAAGTTATACTCGGACAAACTTAGCATAATCATTGTAAAACTTCTTAACTTAGATAAGACAAGCTCGTATTTTATTAACAAGGCACATAATACATGTGCCCCCGACTCACTACTCGGTTGAAACAAGCGATGTAGTGAGTCAGAGAAAAAACTTTGTACATATATATAGGATGTAGCTGTTCTATATTCCATGAGTTGCTGATGAGGGCGCCGCCTTCAGTCTTCAGTCGGTAGGCACCCGGACATGTCACCTCAGTGATAATGAACGGCCCTTCCCACAAGGGGATAGTTTATGTCTGTCTTTGGTGGTTTGTATTTTTCTCAAGATAAGATCTCCCACCAAAAAGGCGCGGCAACGGACATTTTGACTGTGATAATGACATAGGCCTTGAAGATACCTTGCCGACTGGATAATTGCGATATCCCTCGCTTCCTCCAACTGATCGAGTTCGACCAATCGGGCTTTGTTTGATTTGTCTTCTAAGTGGACCCGAAATCGCGGAGAGCCGAACTCCAACTTAGTTGGTAGCACAGCCTCAGCACCATAGACTAGGAAGAAAGGAGATTGCCCTGTTGCCCGACTAACCGTGGTTCTTAGAGACCAGAGAACGGATGGGAGTTCTTGTACCCACCGCCTAGCATATGGTTGTAGTCGGTCGAACATCCTAGCCTTGATACCTTGTAAGACCATGCCATTAGCACGCTCGACTTGCCCATTACTTCATGGGTGTGCCACAGAAGCATAACAGATCTTGATGCCAAAATCGTCACAGAAATCTTGAAATACGCCGCTCGTGAACTGAGTACCGTTGTCCATTATGATGGGGTTAGGAACCCCAAATCGGTATAAAATACTCATGATGAAGTCCTTTGCTCGTGCCACTGTTATCGTAGCTACAGGTTTTGCCTCAATCCACTTTGTGGATTCATCCACTGCGACGAACAAGTGTGTGAACCCCCCTGGCGCTTTTTTGAACGGCCCAACCATGTCGAGCCCCAAACTGCAAAGGGCCAAGAGATTGGAATTGTTTGAAGTTCTTGAGCTGGAAGATATGTTGGTCTTGTATAAAATTGGCATCCCTCGCATATGCGAACTATATCTTTAGCGTCTGTTACTACAGTCGGCCAAAAAAACCTTGCTTGTAAGCCTTTCCGACTAGCATCCTAGATGCGGAATGGTTGCCACAGATACCTGAGTGGATCGATTGCGGAATGTGCTTGCCCTCCTTGGGTGTGACGCAGCGCATGAGGACCCTGGATGCGCTTCTGTGGTGTAGGTCTTCTCCGACTACAAAGAAACATTTGCTTTGACGCTTGATTCGTTTGGCTTCACTGCGTTCTTCTGGGAGTTCGTTGTCCAAGAGGAATTTGAGAACTAGAGTCTGCCAATCTTGAGAGATGGTTAGTACTTCATTTGTTGCCGGGGTAGGTTCAGCCCTTGACTATCCAAGCACTAGTTTCTTCTTGACTGATGGTTCCAGTAAGTGTTCAACAAAAACCCCAGTCAAGACTACTTCTTGTTTAGATCCTATGTTGGCCAATTCATCTGCAGCATCATTGTATTGTTGTAATACATGAGTTATCTCCAGCCCATCGAACTTGTTTTCCAGCTTTCTGACCTGCTGACAATACGCCACCATTATCGTCAAGACATGTCTAGTCTTTCATGACTTGGCTGACCATGAGTTGAGAATCCCCGCGCACAACCAGTCGTCTGATGCCGAGTGATATGGAAATGCAGAGCCCGTGGATAAGTGCCTCGTACTCAGCGACATTGTGGGAAGCCGGAAAGTGAATCTGGAGGATGTACTTGAGTTTTTCACCGGTAGGTGACGTCAATACAACGCCAGCCCCCACGCCGCCGATCTATAGAGAACTGTCGAAGTACATCGTCTAGTGCTCTAGCTTGTCCATGTTTGTAGTCGTCTGAACTTCTGTCCACTCGGCCACAAAGTCGGCTAGAGCTTGAGATTTGATTGCTGTCCGTGGTTGAAAAATGATGTCAAACGCCATTAACTTGAGCGCCCATTTGGCGATTCGGCCGATGGCCTCGCGATTGTGTAGGACGTCCCCGAGTGGGTATGACATGAAAACGGTGACTTGATGCGATTGAAAATAGTTCACTAAATTCCGGACAGTGATGAGTAAGCCATATAACAGTTTCTGGACTTGAGGATACCTCATCTTGGAGTCGGCTAGGACCTCGCTGATGAAGTAGACTAGCCGTTGAATTTTCTGTATAAGACCTGGCTTGGTTCTCTCGACTACCAGCACTGTGCTGACTACCTGAGTGGCTGTCGCCAAGTATAACATTAGCGGTTCCTGGGGCATAGGTGACGCCAACACTGGTGGTGATGTAAGAAATTTTTTGAAGTCTTTGAAGGCTTCTTGGGCATCGGGTGTCCATTGAAAATTGTCTGCTTTCTTCAGTAGTTTGAAGAAGGGCATGCCCCGTTCGCCAAGTCGGGAGATGAATCGGTTGAGTGCCGCCATGCACCCTGTCAGCTTTTGGACGTCCTTCTGGTTAGTTGGGGGTGCCATGTTCATGATAACATTGATTTTCTCTGGATTGGCCTCGATGCCTCGGTGCAATACGATGAAGCTGAGTAGCTTTCCGGATGGTACACCGAAAGCACACTTTTCCGGATTCAACTTCATTTTGAACCTCCGAAGGTTTTGAAAGGTTTCTTCCAAGTCAGTGATTAGGTCTTCCCTGGATTTTGTCTTGATTTCCACGTCGTCCACATATGCCTCCACATTGCGCCTGAGTTGAGTGTGTAGACACTGCTGAATTGCTTGTTGATACATTGCTTCAGTGTTTTTCAACCTGAACGGCATAGTGATGTAGTAGTATGCTCCGAACGGTGTGATAAAAGAAGTCTTTAGGCAATCTTCCTCCAAGCTGATTTGGTGGTATCCCGAGTAACAGCTGAGAAAGCTGAGAAGTTCACACCCCGCAGTTGAATCCACCACCTGATCTATTCTGGGTAGACTAAATGGGTCTTTGGGGCATGCCATGTTTAAGTCAATGAAGTCGATGCACATGCACCATTTACCTTTTTCTTCCGGACTAGGACTGTGTTTGCTAGCCAATCTAGGTGGTAGACCTCTTTGATGAACCCAGCCGCAAGGAGCTTGGTTATCTCCTCTCGAATAGCATCTTTGCGGTCCTATGCAAAGCGCCGTAGCCATTGTTTGACTGGCTTGGCGTCCATTTTGACATTGAGGGAACGCTCGATCACCTCCTGGGGTACACCAGGTATGTCGGAAGGTTTCCAGGCAAAGATGTCCCTGTTTGCCTGGAGGAAGGTGTGGAGGCCATGGGCCCCGGGTACCTCATCACAAGCATATGGGCCACTCGGATAGAGGATGGGCCAAGACTTTTAATTAGAGATATAGTAGCACCCGGCAGACTTTGTCTTGTACAATAAGGAATATACAGTCCTAGTTGGGTAGATTGTATCTCTAAGAGGAGATCCCTTGGCCGGTTCTGGCTAGGACTCCTACCTTGTACCCCTGTCCCCCAGTATATAAGGGGAGGCAGGGTGCCCCCTGAGGGCAGGAGCTCATAGAAGCAGACACAAATCCTCAAAGGAATAACACCACAACTGGACGTAGGGTATTACCTCACATTGAGGGCCTGAACCAGTATAAACCTCTCCATGTTCCTCTGCAATCCATTGAGTTTCCATGCGCCGAGTAGCCCCATATTCATATTGCCGGTGTAAAACATCGACAGTTGGCACACCAGGTAGGGGCTTTCGGTGAGATCTACATCAAGAACCTCGATGGATCCAACAACAAGAGTCGACGGTGACAAATTCTCCCCCAGAGACACAATAACTTTCAGAAGCCTCGACTTCGTCGCTGACCAGATCGGCAATCTCACCTTGGCCGATGCAAATCTAATCCAACCGGCCAAGGAACCAGCCGACTCCGTGCTAGTCGGCCCACAAGACGTTGCAACAACCATCATCAATTTGACATAGCAATCTTCTACTTCATCAAGCCATGGGACAACTCTCTCCTTTGGTGTCCGACTCGCGCTAGGCCTTGAGCTGGCCCGGGTTGGGCTAGGAATGGGAGAGATCGTCAATTTCCCGCACAATCTCGGCAACGCTGCGGATCTACATCTTATGTGGTAGACCCGATCTCCTGCAATTCAGTTTGGACACAGCCAAGCGCTGTTTCAGATTGGATCTAGGGAGGTCGGAGTCGTTCTTACTCCAATGAACTACTCGGACTCCGACTCTAGGTTGGACAATGGTTTGAACACCAGTTCGGATTCCAGTCTGGCAAGTCTCCTTATCCCCCACGAGATCTTCATGGCTTCGACCCCTCCACCAGAGGTACGCCGACTACAAGAGGAGCAACAAGAGGAGGTGTGCCGACTATGACAACAGGAGGAAGGTGACCGCGAGGCTCGCAACGAAGGGCTATGCAAGGCTGGGTGAACCGCTCAGCAACAGATCCTCCAGACAAAAGTCGGCGACCACGGCGTCTTCGTCACGGCACAACAGAACGTCATGGCCACCGCAACCCTGCTGGACACGCTCTAGCTCGGGCCTGATCACCAGGCCACCCCGACTATCGCCAAGATCAAGGGGATGATTACAGCCACTACCTGTCAGCAGCAATAGCAGCCAGGCGACACACTTGTACCGACCAACCGGTCAGGTTCTCCGGCGGCAGGATCATCTACATCAACACGACATCGGGCGGCTGGCTCTAGTCAGCCATGATGGGGAACGGGGTTCCCGATCTTCCGTCAGGTAGAGATAACTATCGTTTTGGTGGAACGCGACATACCGATCCGGCTTCAGATCAACAGACTTGATCCCTGCAACCTTAGCACCACGACTCCTCTGGTTATCAACCGTGTCACAAATCCGGTTGACCTCGCCAAGAAGGCTAATCCCTGCCTACGAAACGAAGAACACAAGCAAGAACCCGAAAGTACGCAACTCAATTAAAGTGACAATTGTAGATGAATGATTAAGCACTCGAAGTTAGGGTTTCACAACTGATGACGGCAACTGCTCGAAGACTGATTGATCTAAAGCAAAACCCAAACCCTAACGTGGGCGGTGGCTACTGAATATATAGTCTAAGGGTCGTCACACCCCCTGGACATGCTCTCTAATGGGCTCTAAGACGATACACGGCCCAACGGACCAAAAGACGGTGACGCAGCACCCTGGCAGATTCTGGATGCTGACTTGTTTCAACGATTCCCATTGACTCCTGTGGAATTTGGACGTCAAACTAAAGCCATTGGTTAGCTTATGAAATTATCTTTCCATGCATATGTGGATCGTCGAAAACGGAGTCCGTATGCATCTTGGGCGTCTGTTTTACTACAGGCTGGTCCTGAAGGCCGAGGCAGACTCGAACTCGAGTTGGACTGGGCCTCCGGCTTGTCTTGGGTGTCCTTGCGGTTCTTCTCCGCCTCCACACCTCTCTCCAAATACTTCATGATCCTCTCCAATGTTCCTAAGCAAGATAACATCATTAGGTAGCAATCTATTCTCAAAACTATGAAAAGGATCGCTTAAGAACGAGCTTACCTCTAGATTTAATTGTCGCATTCGAGCTCGGGTCATTGGACCTTGCATAACGGTTGGAGGATCAGCGGGTGCATCCGAAGGAGTGATGTCCTCATCATCCTCCCCCTCTTGAAGTGGAGTCGTCCTCGACTCAAGCTCATCTTCTTCTCCCAAGTCTGGCTTCAAATTTGCAATGTTAAATGTAGGACTAACCCCGAACTCGGGTGGCAACTCAAGTTTATATGCATTGTCATTTATTTTCTCAATTATCTTAAAAGGACCAGCAGCTCTTGGCATTAATTTAGACTTACGCAACTCTGGGAATCTATCTTTTCTCAAGTGCAACCAAACCAAATCACCCGGTTCAAGTTTAACTTCCTTTCTACCTTCACTACCAGCAATTCTATACTTTTTATTCATCTTTTCAATATTTGCCTTAGTGGTTTCATGCAATTTAAGAATAAACTCAGCGCGATCTTTAGCATCATTATGTGTTCTCACAGTGGTAGGTAAAGGCAAAAGATCAATAGGAGCACGGGGGTTAAATCCATACACTACCTGGAATGGACTTACCTTGGTGGTGGAGTGTTCCGCCCTGTTATATGCAAACTCCACATGCGGCAAACACTCTTCCCACACCTTCAAATTGCGCTTCAAGATTGCTCTCAACATGGTGGACAAGGTGCGATTCACTACCTCAGTTTGTCCATTGGTTTGGGGATGACAAGTTGTAGAAAACAGCAACTTTGTCCCCAATTTATTCCACAAAGTGCGCCAAAAATGACTCAAGAATTTTGCATCGCGATCTGAAACAATAGTAGACGGCATACCATGCAAGCGAACGATTTCTTGAAAGAATAGGTCAGCAACATGAACAGCATCATCGCTTTTATGACAAGGAATAAAATATGCCATCTTAGAAAAACGATCAACCACCACAAAAATACTATCCCTCCCCCTCTTAGTCGTTGGCAATCCCAAAACAAAGTCCATAGATATATCAGCCCAAGGAGTAGAAGGAACAGGAAGAGGCATATACAAACTATGTGGGTTCAACCGCGACTTAGCTTTTTGACACGTGGCGCACCGAGCCACGAACCGCTCTACATCTCGTCTCATCCTAGGCCAAAAGAAGTGGTTGGCCAACACCTCCTCCGTCTTCTTGGCACCAAAATGTCCCATCAATCCTCCTCCATGTGCCTCCTGCAACAATAAAAGACGAACGGAACCAGCTGGAATGCATAGGCGGTTAGCTTTAAACAAAAACCCATCATGTATCACATATTTGTTCCATGTACGCCCCTCTGTACAATTCGCCATCACATCTTTAAATTCATCATCATTAGCATACTGTTCTTTAATTGTTTCAAGCCCAAATATACGACAATCAAGTTGGGACAGCATAGTATATCGTCTAGACAAAGCATCAGCAATAATGTTATCCTTCCCTTTCTTGTGTTTGATGACATAAGGAAAAGATTCAATAAATTCAACCCACTTAGCATGTCTACGATGTAGTTTGTTTTGACTTCTAATATGTTTTAATGATTCATGATCAGAGTAAATAACAAAGTCCTTAGGCCATAAATAATGTTGCCACGTTTCTAATGAACGAACAAGAGCATACAATTCTTTATCATACGTGGAATAATTGAGAATATGCCCATTTAATTTCTCACTAAAGTAAGCAACGGGTTTACCTTCTTGCATCAGGACGCCACCAATGCCAATCCCACTAGCATTACATTCAAGCTCAAAAGTCTTACCAAAATCAGGAAGTTGTAGCAATGGCGCGTGAGTAAGTTTGTCCTTCAAGAGAGCAAAGGACGCCTCTTGTTCTTCTCCCCAATGAAATGCAACGCCCTTCTTTGTCAACTCGTTCAATGGGGCTACAATGGTGCTGAAATCCTTCACAAAGCGGTGGTAAAATCCTGCAAGTCCATGAAAGCTCCGCACTTGTGTCACGGTGGTGGGCGTTGGCCAGCTCTGTATAGCGTGCACCTTGGCTTCATCTACCTCAATTCCCTGCGAGGTCACAACATAGCCAAGAAACGATACTCGTTCGGTGCAAAAAGTGCACTTCTCGAGGTTACCAAATAAACGTGCAGCACGCAAAGCATCAAAAACAGCACGTAGATGATTACGATGTTCAATTAAAGACTTGTTGTATATCAAGATATCATCAAAATAAACCACCACAAATTTTCCAATGAAAGGACGTAAAACCTCATTCATTAAACGCATGAAAGTGCTAGGTGCATTAGTTAAACCAAAAGGCATTACTAACCACTCATATAAGCCGAACATGGTTTTAAAAGTAGTTTTCCATTCATCTCCTAATTTCATTCTTATTTGGTGGTATCCACTTCTCAAGTCTACTTTAGAGAAAATTATAGAACCACTTAACTCATCAAGCATGTCATCTAGCCTAGGGATAGGATGACGGCACCTTATTGTGATATTGTTAATGGCTCTACAATCTACACACATGCGCCAACTGCCATCTTTTTTTGGAACCAAAATAACTGGGACAGCACAAGGGCTAAGGCTCTCACGTACATACCCGCGGTCCAAAAGGTCTTGGACTTGGCGTTGAATCTCCTTAGTCTCCTCGGGGTTGGCTCTGTAGGCAGCTCGATTTGGCAGACTCGCTCCAGGAATCAAGTCAATCTGGTGCTCAATCCCTCGAATGGGTGGAAGTCCTGGAGGTAGCTCAGTGGGAAACACGTCACTATATTCCCACAAAAGGTTAGTGACAGAAGGTGGCAAAGTGCTGGCTATATTATCAGTGGAAAATAAAACATCTTTGCATATCAAAGCATAGCACACATCATTAATCTCTGCAAGATCAGTTTTAGTGGCAAGCATAACAGGATTTTTCAATTTAATTGCTTGCTGTTTTTCAGGTTTAGCATCAACTTGTTTAGTTTCACTAGCAACTCTCTCTCTCTATCAGCTTGTACAATTTGTGCAGGGGTCACAGGTAGCAAAGTAAGTTTTTGTCCCTTATGCATAAGTGTGTATTTATTACTTCTACCATGGTGTGTAGCATTATTATCAAATTCCCATGGACGACCCAATAAGAGAGAGCAAGCTTGCATCGGTACCACATCACAATCTACAAAATCAGAGTATGTACCAAGGGAAAAATGCACCCAGGCTACTTGTGTTACCTTTGTCTTACCCGAGTCGTTGAGCCACTGAATATGGTACGGATGTGGATGTGGCCGCGTGGTCAATTCAAGCTTCTTGACCAAATCAGAACTCACCAAGTTGTTGCAGCTTCCTCCGTCAATGATGACTCGTGCACGCCGATTTTTAATGACGAATAAAATCTGAAACAAGTTGTGGCGTTGCAGCTTTTCTGCTTCCTCCATCTGTGTACTGAGAACTCGCTGTACAATGATGGCTCGATGGTTTCTTGTGTCATCTATGCTCAAAGAAAGGCCATCTCCACCATGATCATCGTCCGAGGCAGCTTGATCAACAATATCTTCCTCTACATCAGACGTGCTAATGTAGCCTCCATCTTCTGTAGCAATGTATGCCCGTTTGCTAGGACAATCCTTCTGCACGTGACCAAGTCCATGGCAGCGGTGGCACTAAATGGAAGAAGAGCGCCCGGTGGAAGCCACAGATGATGCACTCTTGGCCGGCTCCTGCAAACGAGTCTTACCAAATTCCATGGTACGTGCGGCCGAAGGTGAAGGAGCTGAAGAACGTGTGCTCGCTGGTGGTGGAGGACGAGCACTCGACGAAGGGAGCGGTTTTGTTGGTGGAGCCGTCATCGTCGTCTTGGGCGTGAAGGAGCTGCTAAAGTTGCTGCTTCGGCTCCTTTGTTGTTGTCGTCCCTGCAATTCTTTTTCTGCAAGCATAGCAAGCTGGAACAAACGGTTGGTAGTAGTAAATTCTTTATAATCAACAATATCCTGAATTTGACGTCTCAATCCACCATAAAAATGACACACTTTATCCTCTGGATCCTCTACTACCCCACAACGTATCATGCCCTTTTGCAGCTCTGCATAATATTCCTGGACAGACATATTTCCCTGATCTAAGCGCTGCAATTTCTTATGCAAATCACGTTTATAAGAAGGAGGAATAAAGCGATCACGCATTGCTTCTTTTAGCCTATCCCATGACTCAGGTTGTAGATGCAAAGTAGCTAGTTCTTGCCACCAGATTATAGCAAGATCTTTAAATTCACTAGTAGCTTGTCTAACCTTATGTTGATCAGGTACAAGGTGGGAAGCAAATTTTTGTTCTACTGTCATCTCCCAATCAAGATATTCCTCAGCATCATATTTTCCATAAAAAGGTGGTATGGTAAATTTTATTTTAGCATAAGGATCATCATTATTAACATTACCACGATTATGCTGATTTCCATTACCTCCCATACCTGTACGATTGCGGTGAAGTCTTCGACGCAGAGTGTTCTCGCGTGTCGCCCTCGCATCAACTAGACCATCGTCACCATAGACAACACCCTCGTCGAGGATCACATCATCGTCCTCGTCCTTGTTGTCATCATTGGTCTTTGGAGGGTTGGCCTCAAGCTATTGAACCTTCCTGGCCAGTGTGGACACTCGCCTGTCTACGCTCTCAAGCGAATGGCCGACGTCCTTCATGGCTGTTCTGACTACATCCATTAGCTTGGCCACCTCTGCTAGCATCTGCTCCTTCAGGTCCTGCAAGTCACTTTTCAAAGCAGGCTCGTCGTTTGGCATGGTTAGTTATCAAATAAAAAATCCCTATCAACTATTTATGGGTCGGTGGAATCACACCCTCACTCACGTCTTACCAAGTTGGCTCAGCTGAATCCTGGCTCACCGTATACACCCTGGCAATTTCAGCTGCCGGGGGTGACCATAAAGCCATGGCTAACTACCTCCTGGTCGCCTTGGTTGACTCAGCGATGACATGGCTAACAGGGCTCCCGAGGCGGTCGATCGGTTCCTAGGGAGAACTAAGGGAGCGGTTCATCGCTAACTTTCAAGGGACCTACGAGAGGCCATCTTCCGAACATGATCTATATCAGCTGCACCAGAAGAAGAACAAGTCTCTACGCGAATTTATGAAGAGGTTCAGAAGCGCAACCAGATCCCAATGATCAAGGACGAGGCTGTCATCGCCGCCTTCCGCAAGGGAGTAAAGGATGCCCTGTTCATCACGAAGTTCACTCAGAAGCCATCAGCCTCTGTCCGGGCTCTCTTCGATATGGCAAACAAATTCGCTGACTCGGCCGAAGTGATCACAGAGGCCCTTGATGAGAAGATAGAGTCACGACAGAAGGACCAGAAGATGAAAGCCGACAACGAGCCATCACAAAACAAGACTGGCAACCGCAAGCGGAAGTCAGACAATGAGGTGGCCAACATGTAGTGAACTCGGTTGTGGCCCCAACGGAACAACGACTACCAAAAGGTCATGAACGGGCCATGCCCCTTCCACCCCAAAGGCAAGCACGCGGCCAAATACTGCTTCATGCTCAAGAAGTTTGCTTCCGAGCAGGCTTCATCATCTGGCGCCGATAAGGACAAAGATAAGATCAAGGCCCGGCTGATAATTTCCAAGATCCCCAGGCCGAGCTCAACCACATCTTTGGAGGGCCGTCTACGTACGAGTCTAAGCGCAAGCAGAAGCTAACAGCATGTGACGTCAATGCAATCTCTACAGCAGACGCCCCACAATATTTGTGCTGGTCAGAGACCTTCATCACGTTCACCCGCGCAGATCATCCAGGTCGGGTTTTGCACTTGGACCCGGTCGTCAAGAACATCAAGTTGAAGAAGGTTCTCATAGACGGAGGCAGCGTGCTCAATATTCTCTTCGCCAAGACCCTGGATGAGATGAAGATCCCTCGTTCAGATCTATGGACGAGTATGGCGCCCTTCCACGGGATAATTCCCAGCCTATCTTCAACCCCACTCGGGCAGATAACCTTGCCGGTCACTTTAGGCATGCGGGATAACTTCCACACAGAAAACATCTGCTTCGAGGTCGCCGACTTCGAGACTGCGTACCATGCGATACTCGGACAGCCGGCGCTCGCCAAATTCATGGCGGTACCGCACTATGCTTACATGGTGCTCAAGACGCCTAGGCCAGCAGGAGTCCTCTCCCTCCGCAGCGACGTCAAGCAAGCCTTCACCTGCGACAAGGAGAGCTACGAGCTGGCTCAATCACAAGAGGCAGCAATTGGACACAACAGCATTCGACAAGCTGTCCCAACTGAAGTCGGGGATGACCATGTTCCGGTGACAAAAGCAGCGAAGTCGGGAATTTCAGCGGACTCTGAGACGAAGAAGATCCCCTGGACCCTTTCGACCCCTCCAAGACTCCTCCCGGCTTCCCACAATGTCACCAAGTATGAGGCACTTATCCACGGGCTCCGCATTGCTATATCACTCGGCATACGTTGACTGGTTGTGCGTGGAGATTCTCAACTCGTGGTTAACCAAGTCATGAAAGACTGGACATGTCTCGACGACACCATGGCGGCGTACTGTCAAGAGGTCCGCAAGCTGGAGAGCAAGTTCTACGGGCTGGAGATAACACATGTCCTATGATAATACAATGATGTTGCAGATGAATTGGCAAACATGGGATCCAAGCGAGAGGCAGTCACGACAGGGATCTTTGTCGAGCAACTTATGGAGCCATCAATCAAGAAGAAACCAGCGCCAGAGCAGTTGGGAGGTGAACCTACCCCGATGACAGATGAGGTGCTGCACATATGTGAAGATTGGCAGACTCCTGTTCTCAAATTCCTCCTGGACAATGAACTCCCAGAAGATCACAGCCAAGCCGAACAAATCAAATGTCGAAGCAAGAGTTTCCTAGCCATCGGAGAAGACCTGTACCGAAGAAGTGCATCCAGTGTCCTTATGCGCTGCGTCACCATCGAGGAAGGCAAGTAGATTCTACATTCGATCCACTCGGGCATATGTGGCAACCATGCCGCATCTAGGATGTTAGTCGGAAAGGCTTACCGGCAGGGATTTTTCTGGCCAATAGCAGTAACAGATGCCAAAGACATTGTTCGCACATGCGAGGGTTGCCAGTTCTACGCAAGACAAACCAATCTCCCAGCCCAAGAACTCCAAACAATCCCAATCTCTTGGCCCTTTGCAGTATGGGGGCTTGACATGGTCGGGACCTTCAAGAAAGCGCCAGGAGGGTTCACACACTTGTTCATCGCAGTGATAAATTCACCAAGTGGATTGAGGCCAAACCCATTGCAACCATAACAGCGGCATGAGCAAAGGACTTCATCATGAGTATATTATACCGATTCGGGGTCCCCAACCGCATCATCACCGACAACGATAGTTAGTTCACGGGCAGCATGTTTCAAGATTTCTATGACGACTTCAGCATCAAGATCTGCTATACGTCTGTGGCACACCCGCAGAGCAATGGGTAGGTTGAACGAGCCAATGGTATGGTCCTACAAGTTATCAAGGCCAGGATATTTGACCGACTACTGCTGAGTTATGTAAAAGCCGGTTTCATCCCTTGGTCATTATGGGACAACCATACGCGGGCCGGTGGGTACAAGAACTCCCATTCGTACTTTGGTTCCTAAGAACCACGGTTAGTCAGGCAACTGGGCAATCCCCTTTCTTTCTGGTCTATGGTGCTAAGGCTGTGCTACCAACTGAGTTAGAGTTCGGCTCTTCGCGAATTCGGGCTTACATAGAAGACATCTCCAACAATACCCGATTGGTCGAACTAGATCAGTTGGAAGAAGCGAGGGATATCGCAACAATCCAGTCGGCAAGGTATCTTTGAGACTTGCATCGTTATCACAATTGCAATGTCCATGGCTGTGCCTTTTTGGTCGGAGATCTCGTCTTGAGAAAAATACATACCACCAAAGACAGGCATAAACTATCCCCAATCTAGGAAGGGCCGTTCATTATCGCTGAGGTTACATGGCCAGGCACCTACCGACTGAAGACCGAAGACGGTGCCCTCATCAACAACTCATGGAATATAGAACAACTACGTCCTTTCTATACCTGAGTTTTGTACTTTCCCCTATGTACGATTTTTCTTTGACTCACTACGCCGCTTGTTTCAACCGAGTAGTGAGTCGGGGGCTGCATTTATTACATGTGCTTTGTCAATAATATACGAGGTTGTTTCCTTCTCGAGCTTTGTCAACCCAGTTCAGCTTTTTCCTTCTCGAGCTTGGCGTTGGCCATCTTCAACTCAGCCTTCTCTCGCTCAAGATCGGCATTGGCCCTTGTCAGGTCGGCTTTATCTTTTTCAAGCCCGGCCTTGGCTCTCTCGGCCTCCTTCAGCTAGACTTCTCCCTCTGTTCGGGTCTTCAGCTCGGCTTCGAGGGCTGCACGACAGATTAGTCAAGAACTCAACGTTGTAGTCAAGACACAACTGGGCAGTTGGGAACAACACAGCTGGAGAAATATACTAAGGATTTGGTCAAGAAGAGGTGTTCTAGAGGCTTACCTCTCATCTTCTTGGCTTGGTCCAAATTCTCGTCCCTGAGCTGGGTGACGGCGTCATTCAGCCATGTGTTCTCTCCCTTGATGGCGCTCCTCCAATATGGTCTTTAGGGAACAGAGCTGGTCCAATTCTTGAAGCTGGGGGGCAACCCAGGTCAGGACCTCGTGCATCTTCTCCGAGCGATCAACAAGCTTCTGCTCGGGGAGAAACAAGTCAAAGCAGAGTCAAGCGTTAGAACACTCGTATGAGGAAGACTACCAAGATTCCAATACAACGAAAATCATACCTGAATCCCCTGGGACGTGGCGATTGTGGCACGAAGCAAGTCCTCACACTCCTTTTCCGCCACAACCTCATCATGCTTGTAGCTCCTCGCAGTTCCGTCAGGCGCCGTCCAGCGGAATGTCCTCGGGAACTTGCACGGAGGAGCCTCGATCCTAGGGAGGTCTGGTATGTCCAAAGGAGGAGACAGCAATGATGACGACCATGACGACGGCGACAAGGACGGCGACAGGGTCCTGGCCCTCAACTCGGCAGCCTCCGGGCCCTCGGGGTCTGGCTCAGGGGCTGGAGCAGCAGCTTCAACAACCACCCCTTGGTCGGCAGGTGTCGGCGGCCCTGCAGTCAGGACCATCTCAGTTTCTGCAACTAGGACCGTCGCCGGCTCAGCAGGTGTGCTCGCTAGCACTGGCTCGGTTGGGGCTGGCTCCACAACAGGAGCGGCCAGAGTGGTCTCCTTGAGATCAATATCGGCCCGCTTCCTGCGTAACGAGCCAAACTTCAAGACACTACCATGACATACAAGATTTTCAGAAGACCCAGTGCAACTTACCTCTTAGAAAACTTAAGCCGTTGTCCGGGTGATCTGGGGGTGGGCACTGGAGGGCCGCTGGTTGTCGGGCCTGAGGGCACGGTGGTCGGTGGTGGTGATCCTATCCTGGTCGGCCTCATTCGCGGTGTGGCTGGCTGGAGTGCTGATTTCGGTCCTGTACTCGGCGGCACCCTTATTGGGCTCGATGATGTTGAGCTCGACTGCATCGGTCCCGGTCGGGGACTCAATGGCCTGGGCACTGTACCGGCGGTGTCTTTTATCTTCAGACTCCCGGCTTTGGCACTCAGCTTCATAACCTTCTTCTTGCCCTTATCTACAACGAGTCTCTTCCCCGCTCTCTTGGAATCGGGCTGGGCGGCAGAAGGACTTCTCGGCCTCTTCTTTGATTTCCAGGCCGATAATTTTCGGGAGTCGTCATCGAACTCCTCACATGACTGCAAGCAGTTGAATAGTACAAGTTACACACTGCGGAGCCAATTCGGGTGTGTATCTGCAAGCATTCACCATAGATGAACTACAAGACATCATCAGTGAGGGTTACCTTCGAGCGCGGCCTCTTCTTGCTATAAGCCGCCACGGACCGATCTGTGTCCTCAGTTTCACCCAACCCGCTGGCGAAGAAATCCAACAGGATGTTGGTCACCTTGTACTTGTCCACTAGATCAGCATATTCCCGGCTAGGATCACCTTTGCCTTTGTAGTCCCAGCCGAAGTGGCACCTCAGCTTCAGCGACCTAATGCACCAAGTCAAGAAACGCCTAGCCACCCAGGGACCTGTCAACCCGGCTTTCTTCAACTTGCTAATCCTGCCGACAAGCATATTAACCTGCCCTATTTCTTTCAGAGGTGGCACAGATGACCACTTGGCGATAATCACCGGGGCCAAACCCATAAAAGGGGGAAGGCATGGCTCAAGATCGGAACAGTAAAACCATTCTTTATGCCAGCCTTTGAGAGAAGATTTCAAAGGGATATCTAAATAGATCTTCTTCATCTCGTTCCTAAGTTGGACACCAGCCCCCCCAATCACTTGGATTTTATTTTTGGAGGGTTGGGGCTTGATGTCCAATAAATACCTGAACATATTCAGATGGGGCTCCACACCCAAGAAGCACTCATGGAGAGCTACAAAAATGGAGATTTGAAGGATCGAGTTGCGATTTAGATTCACCAACTCGAGTTCGTAAAAGGAAAGAAGCTGGCGGAAGAACTCGAAAGATGGAAGAGAAAGACCCCGGTGGAAGAAGGAGGCGAAAACGACGGTCTCACCCTCCCGGGGCTTCGGAACCGATTCGCCCTGAGCCAAACGCCAGTTAATGATCTCCTAGTTCTGCAACTTCAACTGTTTCTCCAGAAGCTTCAACTTCACTGACCTGCAATCTGAAGTCGGCCAGACATCATCCGACGCATCCACGGAATCCGATGCCCTCGGCATGGTTGGGGTTGAGGACATTTGGGGGAAATGCTGTTGGAGGTTTGGAATGGACGAAGAAGAGCGGAATCACCCGAGTTCTGTTGGGGAAGAGTGAGCAATAGTGAACCCTAGTGGAGCGGGAGGCGAAATTTTGGCGCGGAAGCGGAAGACTAAACGATTGGGGGATTGGTGAAGATGAAGGAATCTTTTCTCTCTCTCCCCGCCTTTTAATAGAGCCGTTTCCGACTCGTGGGATTGGGCTCGCAATGTCGGTATTGGGCCACCAAGATATGAGTTTCTATAGTAGCATGCTCAATATGGGCCGCTCGCAGGCTGGGTTAAAATCGCAGTGCTGATGCTACCAACAAGAACCGATGAGGTAAACAGATATGCTTCATGGAGACCTAATTGCTAAACACATGTGTTTGGGTATCTGTCTTATCCACCAGGTATCAAGGATATATCCTTATAAGGATCACAAGCTGGTCTTCATTAAAATTGGGGATGCAGGTATCTTTCTCGAGTACACCTGACCACGCAATGGATTTACTTTCATAAAGTGGTACTCGGCCTACATGCTTGGCCAACAGTTGCCATGAGCAACATTATTCCAGCCGACATGACACTGAAGAGTCTAACTTTCGAGCAGTGCACTACTCGGAGAGACTATAAACCCCCTTTTTTAGCTGACATGACGCTGAGCAGTCTAACTTCCAAGTGGGATGCCACTCGGGAAAGACTATAAACCCCCTTTTTCAGCTGACATGAAGCTGAAGAGTCCCATATAGAGTAGCATGCTGCTCGGCAAGACTATAAATCATATTCCGGTTGACATGATTCCGAAGAGTCTCATATACCAGTAGTATACTACTCAGGAAAGACTACAGGGTTAAAGATCTTTGACTTTATATTTAATTGTCTTTACAATTAAGCACAAAGTCGGGGGCTACACCTAATAGGTGCGCCTCTTTGGTGCACACTATTCATACATCTACATGAAGCCCTTCGTAGCCTCGCTGCCAGCTGACATGAAGTAGGACTCGGGAAGAAGAAGCACTCAGACAAAGAGTACTTGGGAGCATTGCACTCGGGCAATCTTCAGCGTGGAGGATGAGCACTCGGCATCAGCTGTGACTCAACTATGAAGATCTCAGGGGCTACTGTGGAGGCCATGGGCCCCGGCTACCTCATCACAAGCATATGGGCCACTCGGATAGAGGATGGGCCTAGACTTGTAATTAGAGATATAGTAGCACTCGGCAGACTTTGCCTTGTACAATAACGAATATACAGTCCTAGTCGGGTAGATTGTATCTCTAAGAGGAGATCCCTTGGCCGGTTCTGGCTGGGACTCCTACCTTGTACCCCTATCCTCCAGTATATAAGGGGAGGCAGGGTGCCCCTGAGGGCAGGAGCTCATAGAAACAGACACAAATCCTCAAAGGAATAACACCACAACTAGACGTAGGGTATTACCTCACATCGAGGACCTGAACCAGTATAAACCTCTCCTTGTTCCTTTGCAATCCACCGAGTTTCCATCCGCCGAGTACCCCCATATTCATATTGCCGGTGTAAAACATCGACGGAAGGTGACGAGCATGTATTCCTATTTGGGGTCGAGTCCGGTCCCGACTAGAGCAGTTTTGGAGGGGTCGGTAGGGTCCAGGGGGATCTTTTTGGTTTCAGAATCCGCTGAAATTCCCGACTTTGCTGCTTTCTTGGCCGGAACCTAATCGTCCTCAACAGGAGTTGTAGCGGATAGCCAAATGCTATTGCATTCGACTGCCACTTCTTGAGATTGAGCCAACTCGCAGCTCTCCTTGTCGCAGGTGAAGGCTTGCTTGACATCACTGCGGAAGGAAAGAACTCCGGCTGGCCCTGGCATCTTGAGCATCATGTAGGTGTAATGCGGCACCGCCATAAACTTGGCTAGCACTGGCCGTCCGAGTATAGCATGATACGCTGTCTCAAAGTTGGCAACCTCAAAACAGATACTCTCTATGCGGAAATTATCCCGCATGCCAAAAGTGACTGGGAGAGTTATCTATCCAAGTGAAGTAGAAGATAGGCTAGGGATTACCCCATGGAAGGGCGCTATACTTGGTTGTAGCTCTGAACGAGGGATCTTCATCTCGTAGAGGGTTTTGGTGAATAGAATGTTGAGAGCACTGCCTCCATCTATGAGAACCTTCTTCAATTTGATGCTCTTGACGACCGGGTCTAGGACGAGTGGATAGCGTCCTGGATGACTAACCCGATTGGGATGATCTGCGCGGTTTAATGTTATTGGGGTTTCTGACCAGCGCAGGTACTGGGGGCGTTTGCTGTAGAGACTGAGTTGATCTCGCGTGCTGTAAGCTTCTGCTTCCTCTTGAACTCATATGCAGACGTTCCTCCAAAGATGTGGTTGAGCTCAGCCTGGGGATCTTGGTAATCGCCGGCTACGCCCAAATTTGGCTTGTCTTTGTTGGCGCCAGATGTTGAAGCCTACTCGGAAGCAAACTTCTTAAGCATGAAGCAATCCTTGGCCGCGTGTTTACCCTTGGGATGAAAGGGGCATGGCCCATGCATCACCTTTTGGTATTCATTATTCCTCGGGGGACGTGGCCGAGTATGCTCCACGGTGGCCACCATGTTATCCGAATTCCGCTTGCGGCTGCCGGATTTGTTCTGTGTAGGCCCGTCATGGTCCTTATTGTCCTTCTGCTGGGGCTCTTTTTTGTCGTCGAGGGCCTGAGCGACCGCCTCGGCCGAATCGGCATACTTGTTTGCCATATCGAAAAGAGCCTTGACAGAAGGAGGTGGTTTCCGAGTGAACTTGGCAATGAACGGGGCATCTTTGACTCCCTTGCGGAAGGCAGTGATGATGACCTCGTCCTTGATCATTGGGATGGAGTTTCGCTTCTCAGAAAACCTCTTGATGAACTCACGCAGAGACTCGTTCTTCCTTTGGTGCAGCTGGTAGAGATCGTGCTCAAAAGATGGCCTCTCGTAAGTTCCCTGAAAGTTGGCGATAAAGCATTCCCGGAGTTCTCCCCAGGAACTAATCAACTTCTTCGGAAGCCCTGTTAGCCATGTCCTGGCCGAGTCAGCCAGAGCAACTAGAAGGTAGTTGGCCATGGGTTTGTGATCTCCTCCGGCTGCTCAGATTGCCAGAGTGTAGACCATGAGCCAGGACTCGAGATTGGTTTTTTTGTCGTATTTCTCAATCCCAGTTGGCTTAAAACCTATTGGCCAGTCGACCTGTTGCAGCTCCTGGGTGAAGGCCGGCACGCCATGAGGACTCCGACTCCGACTGTGACGGTGAAACTACTCGTGGTGGAGACCGAAGTGCTCATTCTCGTCTTCCAATTGGCACTGCTCATCTTCCTCTCGTTTGCGGCGCTGTAGTTGGCCTCGGAGATCTTGGTTGTCTCGACGGTTGTTTTGGCACTGCCAGTTATTGTTGGGATTGCTGAGTAACGTCTGGCGTGACTCCGTGTGCAGCTGATTAGAGCCGGCTGCTCGGTGTCGTGTTGAGGTAGATGAGACCGTCGTTGGAGATGCCGACCGGTTCGTCAATATGAGGGTATCGCCCGATTGTTGGTGCTGCTGACATGCAGCAGCGGTGATCATGGCTTTTATCCTGGCTATGGTCGAGGTGGCCTAGTGATGAGGCCCAAACTAGAGCGTGTCTAGCAGAGTTGCAGCAGTTATGACGTTCTGTTGCGGTGTAACAAAGACGTCGTGGTCGCCAAGTCGGGTTTTGTTAACGCCAAAATTTGGCACGATTCATATCAGGCTTGGTTAAAGGAAAAAGATTGGGTCAGCCAAAGGAAGTTCATCTGGAAGAGACCAAGTTTGGAAAGGAATCGTGAAGGCCACGGCATAGCAGTTAATTACCTTATCTATTTAGGTAGTTTTAATACTTTTTAGATAAACCTGATCTCGTGTCCGATCAGGGCTTGTAATTTTCCTTTTCTAGATAAGAAACTCCTGTTTCGTGTTCGATCAGGACTGTAGCAAACTCGGGGTATAAATACGTATGCCCGGGGACCTTGTAAACTATCTCATAGATCAATAAACTTCGGCGCATCGCCACCCTTTCGACGGGTTCTTGCTTCTCGAGCCGGGCTGCATCGGTTAGGTCTGAACTCCTGCGAGAGGGTAAGACTCGTCACTCCTTACCCGGTGTATCTACTCTGTCTACGGCTGCATCAGTTAGATTTGATCTCATAGCCTAGGTCGATATACCACATCACGCGTGCGTAGTTTTTATCGGCTTACTGGGTGTAATTTATCGTCAGTTTGTGCTGCATCGGTTGGGTCCGACCTACTAAACTGTCACGATAAGTTATTCCTGCTAGGTCGATAGATTTTACGCAAGCGTCTTATCGGAATGTATAGCCGATAAGTTATCATATACATCACGATTGCATTAGATCTATCGGCTCATCGAGGTTCTTTTATAATTGTTAATCTGTGCTGCATCAATTAAGTCTGAACTACTAGATTGATAGTGATAGGTTTATCCTTGTTGAGTCGATAGGTTTTTATGCGATGTTTTATCGGAGTGCTTAGCCGATAAGTTATCCTTTATTATATAAAGCCGACTGCATTGTTCAATTGTTTATTTCGCTTACTTGCACTGTTATCGGCTTTCCAGCTGATACACATGTTCTATCAGTAGTCGGCTAGTTTATGATTTATTTATTTATCATCGGTTTGTCTAGCCGATGTACAAGTATTATCGACAATCGGATTTATTTACTACCTGTTTATATCATCATCGGCCTCTTAGCCGATGCGCAAGCGCTGTTGGTAGTCAGGCACGCGCGAGGCCCCAGGCGCGAGCATGCGCGAGAACACGGGCACAGGCGTGGACTCGGGCACGGGCACGGGTGAGGACCCGGGCAAGGGCGCGGGCAGTACCTTAGGTGCAGCGCTAACAAATTCTATCGGCAATCGGCTGGTAGGATTCTTATCAGCCGATTGGATCACTAATCTAATATTTTCTATCTCCTTGTCAATTGTGGGGTCAAATTGATTGGCACGCCTATGAACCTCAAGATTTTAGGACCTGCACTGGAGTGAAGCAAATCTCCCAGGCCTTCGCGTGTCTCCCAGACGCCGAACGGCCCCGGCGGTTTTCGGCGTCAACACATTTGGAGGATTTGTTGTTGAGCAGTCTGCCCAGCCCTGTGCAGATCGTCATTGCGGGTGTGTAGGTGTCTTGCTTCCTCCTCTTGCTGTTCTCGTAGTCGGTGTGCCTCCTCATCTTGTTGCTCGTGTAGTCCGCGTGCCTCCTGAGTAGGAGTAGTGCCTTTGGACGTCATGAAAACCTCGCGTGGCGGAGAGAAGCTTGTCGAACTACTGTCCGACTTAGAGTCGGAATCAGATTAGTTGATGGGGGTGATGACGACTCCGACCTCCCTAGATCCAATCTCGAGCAGCTCTGGGCCGTGTCCGAGTCGAACCCCAGGGGATCGTGTCTGCTGCGTCTGATGCTGGTCGCAGCTTTCTGCGGCGTTGCCGATTGATGGTCTCCTTCTTTCTTAGCCCAATCTCGGCTGTCTCAAGGCCGAGTCTAAGTCGAACACCGAAAGAAAGAGTTGTCCCGAGACTCGGGCATGTTGAGGATTGCTGCAGCAAGTCGACGAGGGTTGCCATGGCATTGCGTGGGCCGACTAGCAAGGAGTCAGCTTGGTTCCTGGCCGATCGGATCGGGTCCAAGTCGGATAGGGTGAGGTTGCTGAATTTGTCGGCGATGAAGTCGAGGCTCCCAAAGGTGATTGTTTCCCCGGGGGAGAAGTTGATGCCGTTGACTCCCTTGATTGGATCCATCAGGCTTGATGAAGATGATCTTGACGAAGCCCCTACCTGGCACTCCAACTATCGATGTTTTGTATCGGCAATAAATATATAGGGCTACTCGTGAGACCTAAACTTGATGGATTGCAAAGGAACATGAACGATTTATACTGGTTCAGGCCCTTGAGATGAGGTAATACCCTACGTCCAATTGTGGTGTATTGCCTTTGAGGTTGTATGATTTTGATCTTGGTGATCCTGCCCTTAGGGGGCGCCCTACCTCCCCTTATATACCGGGGGACAGGGTTACAGAGTAGGAATCCCAGTCGGACTCCGACTAAGAGATTTCCTTCTAGGAATACAATGTGCCCAACTAGGACTATATCCTTGCCTAGTCATATAGGGTTATGTATGCCGAGTCCTATTGTATCCCTAATTGAGGTTGTATGATTTTGATCTTGGTGATCCTGCCCTCAGGGGCGCCCTGCCTCCCCTTATATACCGGGGGACAGGGTTATAGAGTAGGAATTCCAGTCGGACTCCGACTAAGAGATTTCCTTCTAAGAATACAATGTGCCCAACTAGGACTATATCCTTTCCCAGTTATACAGGGTTATGTATGTCGAGTCCTATTGTATCCCTAATTACAAGGTTAGGCCCATCCTCTGTTCGAGTGGCCCAATAGCTGAAGGAGTACGCGTAGACTACGATAGCAGAAAACAAAACTTTTCTACCGCGCACACCAAGACATCATGCGAGAGAGGGATCATGAATCATTACCACTAGACGTGCAGTGCAGCGAAAGAAGGGTTGGAGAAGCTGGTCCAACCATGCGCTCGTCGAGGTAGTAGTGGAAGTAATCGATCTTCGTGAACAGACCATGATCAACCACACCACGAGCAGATCTAATCAGTGTCGATGCTGATCAACGCCGCAACGAGCAGCGCCTCCACCGGTATCCACACGTCCAGGACCGGAACGCCGATTGCGAGTGTACTAGCACTCGTGAGCGGCTAGGGTTTGGCTCGGGAGGTGGCGGCTAGGGTTTGGCTCGAGGTCAACTGAAAACTTGTATCTCCTCGGCCCCTTGCCTCCCTATATATAGACGTCCTCACTTGGGCCTCGTGGACCGAGACCCAATAGGAGTCTACTCGGATCTCTATCTGAATCGAGCCCATATTCGAATCACATTCGAATAAGTGTTCCAACCCATTAAGCGTGTGACCCTGTAGGTTCACGTATATTTTGTCACGACCCAGAAATGCCTTTCTGGTCACCCTGTTAATAGCGGCCTCTAGCAAGGCATATTAGCCCCAAAATATACCTAAAGATCATATCGGCTGAACTTGTAATGTCCTCATGTACAAATCCCTATGCCTCACGATATCGATTGAGCTCAAGGCGAGACTTGTGTCATCCTCTTAATAGCTCAATCACTCTCTCGATCCTGTGATGGATTACAAACTTGTGATTGACACCTCAATCACCCTAGCATGGCCATGCACTTCCATAATCCATTACATCGAGGGGCCCAGAGATATCTCTCCCGTAAGGAGGGGCAAATTCTATCTTGATCATTCACATCCCACTACATGTTTCATAGCAAACCCGAAGACTACTTTTATGACTACCCAGTTATGGAGTAGTGTTTAGTAGTCCCAAAATAAGCTACTACGTATGTTGGGAACCATGATGATCTCAAGCCTAAGGACTCTACATAAACACTACTTGAGACTAACTGATGACACATGAAATCTCTGCAGTATCTCATGGCGGGTCTATCCAACATATGTTCACTAACATATGCCCATATTATCGATTTGGTATCTCCATACCATGATCCATGAGACATGATCATCAATCAATACATATGCTGATGTTAGAATCATATTTGTTCCTCATTTGATATATGATCAAGGATCATTTAGAAATAGCAACATTTGACATTAAGAGTCTCATGAATAAGTCACGTACTCATTGATCAATAATGATAATGTCTATTTCAAGTAACAAATCAATACATTATAAACATAGCATGTGATATATATAACATCTCCATGTTGCTCCATGAAAGACGAACTCAAGTCACCCAAAACGCGTGTCTGGGAAAGAGCCATGAGCCAACTCCCGACGCTAGGGGGCTATGACTAGTCAGGCAGAGTGCTTAAACGTAAGGGGTCAACTACTCAGGGAAAGTAATATCAATAAGAGGAAGAACACGTATATACATACATTGTAAAGTACATTTTATTTGGGTGATTGTTTTCATCATCAGATGCTACTCATCTGATATCTTTATAGTGCAGGGCCAGCTCCGGATACGCGTGACAGGAACTCAGGGCTACGAGCCTATCTCCTACGCTCGGGGGCTGGACTAGTCTGCCAAGATATGCTCGGAATGCTCCATGAGGGCTACTAACCGAGTACTTGCACCAGTCAAGACGTCGTCTTCGCCGGCTACGCTCCATGTGAGCTAACAACCGACCTCCGGTGCTAGTCGGGGGTTGTATATCACTTGGCTGGGTGAGGTACACCTCATGAGGGTCGCCAGCCGAATCCTACTCTAATGCTAGGTTCGAGTACCTTATTTGGTCACAACTCTACTGGGTGAGGTACGCCCCATGAGGGTCGCCAGCCGAATCCTATGCTAATGCGAGGTTAGGGTACCTTATTCGGCTAATAACCGACCTCCGGCGCCAGTCGGGGCTCGTGTGCTACTCTGTTGGATAGGGTACACCCCATGAGGGTCGCTAGCCGAATCCTATGCTAATGCGAGGTTCGGGTACATTATCTGGCCTTAACTCTGTTGGATAGGGTACGCCCCATGAGGGTCGCCAGCCGAATCCTATGCTAATGCAAGGTTCGGGTACCTTATTCGGCTTTATCGAAGTCAGAGAAGATCTACGTCATCAAAGCGCATCCGGAAAATAAGTCGGAAAGGCTTGCAGACAAGGATTCCTCTGGCTGATTGTGGTTATCGACGCTGAAATACTCATCCTGACATGCGAGGGATGCCAATTTTATAGAGCTACGCTGGGTAGGTCGGTTTAGGATGGCTTATTTGGTAGTAGACCACCAAGATATGAGTTTCTATAGTATCACGCTCACTATGGGCCGCTCGTAGGCTGGGTTAAAATCACAATGCTGATGCTACCAACAGGAACCGATGAGGTAAACAGATATGCTTCATGAAGGCCTAATTGCTAAACACATGTGTTTGGGTATCTGTCTTATCCACCAGGTATCGAGGATATATCCTTGTAAGGATCACAAGCTGGTTTTCATTAAAATTTGGGATATAGGTATCTTTCTCGAGTACACCTGACCACGCAATGGATTTACTTTCATAAAGTGGTACTCGGCCTACATGCTTGGCCAACAGTTGCCATGAGCAACATTATTCCAGCCAACATGACGCTGAAGAGTCTAACTTTCAAGTAGTGCACTACTCGGAGATACTATAAACCTTCTTTCCAGCTAACATGATGTTGAGGAGTCTAACTTCTGAGTGGGACGCCACTCGGGAAAGACTGTAAACACCCTTTCTGGCTGACATGAAGCTGAAGAGTCCCATATACGAGTGGCATGCTACTCAACAAGACTATAAATCATATTCCGGTTGACATGATACCGAAGAGTCTCATATACCAGTAGTATACTACTCAGGAAAGACTACAAGGTTAAAGATCTTTGACTTTATGTTTAATTGTCTTCACAATTAAGCACAAAGTCGGGGGCTACACCTAATAGGTGCACCTATTCGACGCACATTATTCATACATCTACATGAAGCCCTTCATAGCCTCGCTGCTAGCTAACATGAAGCAGGACTCGGGAAGAAGAAGCACTCAGACAAAGAGTACTTGGGAGCAATGAACTCAGGCAATCTTCACCGTGGAGGATGAGCACTCAGCATCAGCTGTGACTCAACTATGAAGGTCTTAGGGGCTACTGTGGAGGCCATGGGCCCCGGGTACCTCATCACAACCATATGGGCCACTCGGATAGAGGATGGGTGTCGTTGTTTTACACCGGCAATAGAACTATAGGGCTACTCGACAAGGGGAAACTCTTTGGATTGCAGAGGAACGCAAAGAAGATTATACTAGTTCAGGCCCTCGATGTGAGGTAATACCCTACATCCAGTTGTGGTGTTATTCCTCTGAGGGGTTCTGTCGATCAATGATCTCGTGCCCTCATGGGGCGCCCTGCCTCCCCTTATATATCGGGGGGCAGGGGTACAAAATAGGAATCCTAGCCGGGTATGGCCAAGGGATTTCCTTCTTAGAGATAGGAACTTATCCGGCTAAAAATGTGTTTTCCTTATTGTACAAGGCAAAATCTGCCGGGTGCTATCTTATCTCTAATTACAAGACTCAGCCCATCCTCTATCCGGGTGGCCCATATGCTTGTGATGAGGTACCCAGGGCCCAAGGCCTCCACAGTAGTCCCTGAGACCTTCATAGTTGAGTCACAGCTGATGCCGAGTGCTCATCCTCCATGGTGAAGATTGCCCGAGTGCATTGTTCCCGAGTACTCTTTGTTCGAGTGCTTCTTCTTCCCGAGTCCTGCTTCATGTCAGCTGGCAATGAGGCTATGAAGGGCTTCATGTTGGTGAATGAATAGTGTGCGCTGAATAGGCGCACTTGTGGCGCCTCCCGACTAGGTGGAAGGCCACCATGTGCATAAGGCACCCGATCCCAGGATCAGTAGTCGGGTACGCACAACAATGATAAAACACAGAGTTACAATAATACATAAACAGAGTACTTACATATACGTACAAGGAGATCCATCCAGGACAGACCCGGGATGGGCAAAATAATCAACTGGTAAACTAGCGAAACACAGCAGAACAGGGCGGAAGCTGACAAAAACTACTCCACAGGCTCGGTTGGGAACTAGGCTCGAAACCTTCAGAGGTCTTCGTAGTCGGCCTGGTCTTGGAGAACTCGGCAGCAGTCGGATCTTCGTCTCCCACTCCAAAACCTACTATACATATATATGAACAAGGTGAGTACCTTTCGTACTCAGCAAGCCGGGAATGATGCCATGTGGTTAGACAAAGAAGAGCTAAGGGTTTCATTGTGCGAAAGACTGCCTTATTAAACTCTTTTCTTGCAAACACTAGTGAGTTCCAAATTTTAGTTGGCGGACAGAGGCTCACGCCTCCATCCAATCCGCAAGTTGCTTTTCAACAACTCACCACTTAAAGAATCAAGAGTAAACATACATGTCTATTATCTTTTACTTTGCATTTGTTGGTCCTTTATCTCCCGAGTAGCTACAACCACTCGTTGACCCTGAGACTCGGCTACAACAAATCTCAGCTGTGGCACTTGATGCCCGCTACACTGGCTACAACCAGCTAGCTAGTCGGCCGCCTGGCTACAACCCGGGGGCTCATCATCGCTGCCCCTGGCTACAACCTGGAGCATGATCATGGCACTAAATGCCCGCTAGGCTGGCTACAACCAGCTAGCTAAGTCGCCGCCCTGGCTACAAACCCGGGGGCTCGATCATGCTGCCCTGGCTACAACCCGGGAGCCGTTTCATGGCACTAAATGCCCGCTAGGCTGGCTACAACCAGCTAGCTAATGCTGCCCTGCTACAACCCGGGAGCGTGCTCATCAATCTGTCCCTGGCTACAACCGGGAAGCTGAATTGCCGTCCTGGCTACAACCCGGGGCTTACAACTGCTGCCCTGGCTACAAACCCGGGGCATGATCTTCATCCTGTTTACTTTTCATACACTTGTTTATGGTGCTTAACACCCCGGACCACACAGATCCGTTTCTGGCCACACAGGCCTTCCGTTTGCTTACTCGGCAAACTCAGGTCACGGTTCCCTTTCCATCAAACACTTTTCACAAATCACTGACAAACAAATCTACGCCATGGGAATCGATCCTTAATGATAATACATAGCCAAAGCCACACAGGCACTGTCTCTGTACATCAAGATTTTCACAAATCTTTCCTTTATTTCACAAAACGCGCCGATACACAAGGTATCGGGTTTTCCAAACTGTTTAGTAAAACCCATCATTTTTCCCAACGACAAACAACGTTGCAGAGCAAGCCATTTACTCGGCATCGTATCCTCAGATAGGATGCTAGCGTGCCATTTGTGGGGCTCTTCAAGGGAGAAATATAACAACATCCTACCAAATAAGTGCTACTACTGGGCGGGTCCATCGGTTTGCGCTTGCATAACCGGAGGCCAACAGTTTAAAAAGGTGTAACTAAGCATGCATATATTTTCCAAACAACATAGTTTTGCATATATGGGAAACAATATGATCAAAGAGGCTTGCCTTGTTCCAAGGAGGGGTCTTCTTCGGCGAAGGTGGCTTCGGGATCGTCCACCGGTTCAGGTTCTGAACAAGCAGAAAGAAACACTGATAAGCAGGAGAAGTAAAACACCAAGAAAAAGGATCAAGAGTAGTCGGCTGCAGAAAAGGGGGCAGTCGGCTGAACCAGGCTTGCGAACCAGGCGACAGAGCTCCAAAGCTTGAGAGGATGAAAAACTTAGCAGAGCTGAGCTGGCCGGTTTGCAAAACAAAGGAAGAAGGGGGCACGGTTGGCCATATATTATATATAGCCGACGTGCAAGGTTGAGGCACGGTGGAGCTAGGCAACGGGTGGAAGCAAGAAGTCAAGATGAACTGACAGGGATATGACAGGAAGTGACTTTGGAGTCCAACTGGTCAGAGGAGTTGGCAGGCACTGTAGCTGCGATGAGACATTAAGGTCAAGGCTAGGACAGGTTGGAGAAATCTCACTGACCGGGCTTCGGACTGACCACTGGTCCAAGCGATACTGCGGTTAGGTGAAGATTGATTCTTCACTACTTCGGTAGTCGGCGTCCAACGGGTGGGTGCAACTCGGGGACAAAGAAGCAACAGGTCTCAACAAGGTAGTCGGCCACATCACCGTGCTCACTCGGCAGCAAAGAGGTCCGAGTAAGACAAGGATAAGGGCAGGATACAAGGACTGAGTAGCAAACTCTACTCGGCACAAGAGAGAAGGTAGTCGGCTGGCCGGGGAGAGGGAAAACGGAGGCACAGCTGACAGGATAGGAAAAGATTAAGATCAGAAAACCAGTTACAACAGGGAAAAGGAAAGCGGGTCGTTACAAACCTCCCCCACTTAACAGAATCTCGTCCCGAGATTCGGCTACTCGGCAAAGAGCTCCGGGTACTCAGCTTGAAGCGATCTTCTTTCCCATGTAGCTTCGTTTTCAGAATGGTTACTCCATTGCACCTTGCCAGAATTTGATTGCCTTTCGTCTTGTATGTCTGTCCCTTGTCTCCAAAATCTGAATAGGGCGTTCCTTGTATGTAAGGTTGCGTTGTACGTTGATCTCTTCCAACGGAACTTGCTCTCCTGGGATGCGAAGACATTTCTTCAACTGGGACACATGGAACACGTCGTGGACGTCAGAGAGTTCTTCGGGTAACCTCAGTTGATACGCCACTACTCCGCGTCTGTCGACGATAGGGTAAGGTCCGATATAGCGAGGCGCTAGCTTTCCACCCATTCCAAATCTCTTTGTTCCTCGTAGGGGTGATACTCGGAGATACACATGGTCTCCTATCTGAAACTCGAGCTCTCGTCTCCGATTATCTGCATAGTTCTTCTGCCGGGTTTGGGCTGTCTTCAAGCGCTCTCGGATAACCTTAACTCGCTCTTCTGCCTCTTTCAAAATGTCTGGTCCAAAAACCATCTTTTCTCCTACGTCTGTCCAACAGAGTGGTTCTACACTTGCGTCCATATAGAGCTTCATTGGGCCATCTGGATACTGGCTTGATAGCTGTTATTGTAGGAGAACTCGGCATAAGGCAGACAGAGATCCCAGGTTCCTTCAAAATCCAAGGCACATGCTCTTAGCATATCTTCCACGATCTGGTTGACTCTCTCGTTTGCCCATCCGTCTGGGGTGATATGCGGTACTGAAATTCAGGTTAGTGCCCATTGTCTCATGCAACTTTTGCCAAAAGTGGGAGGTGAACTGAGCTCCTCGGTCAGACACTATCTTCTTTGGACTCCATGTTGGCAGATAACCTTGGTCAGATACAGCTCGGCTAGCTTCTTGGCCGGGTAGGTTGTCTTGACGGGGATAAAGTGGGCGACCTTGGTCAGTCGATCCACTATTACCCAGATGGAATCATGTCCTGCCGGGGTCTTAGGTAATCCAACGATGAAATCCATTCCTATTTCTTCCCATTCCACTCGGGTATCCTTAAGGGCTGAAGCAATCCTGCTGGCTTCTGATGCTCTGCTTTAACCCTTTGGCAAATGTCACAAACTGCGACATACTCGGCAATATCTCGCTTCATTCCAGGCCACCAGTAATGGTCCTTAATATCCTTGTACATCTTGGTACTTCCTGGGTGGATGGAATAAGCGGACTCATGGGCTTCTCTCAAGATCAAGTCTTGGATTCCTTTCTGTCGGGCACGCAAATGCGTTTCCCAAAACAAAACAGTTCCTTTGCTGTCGATGGAGAACTCGGGGGCTTTCCCTGGGTCATGCTTTCCTTTAGAGATACAATCTTTTCATCTACTTTTTGAGCTTCTCTGATCCGGTCCTCCAAGGTAGGCTGAATCAGCAAAAGTCGCCAGCATTCCTGGCTTGACCATATTTATCCTTAGCTTTTCCAGCTCTCGACTTAGCTCGGGTTGAAGGGCGGGGTCAAGATGGCATTACAATGGACTTTCCGACTGAGGCATCGGCAACAACATTTGCCCTGCCAGGGTTGGTAATGTATTCCAAGCTCGTAATCCTTAATCAACTCAAGCCATCTTCTTTGTCTGAGATTAAGCTCCGTCTGAGTGAAGATGTACTTCAGACTCTTATGATCGGTGTATACTTCACACCGGTTCCAACCAGGTAGTGTCACCATATCTTCAAGGCATGCACTACTGCTGACAACTCTAGGTCATGGTCGGGTAGTTCAGCTCATGGGGTCTTAACTGTCTTGAGGCATACGCAACCACTCTTCCTTCCTGCATAAGCACACAGCCTATGCCTAGTCGGGATGTATCACAGTATACCTCAAAGTCTTTCCTGATATCCGGAAGGATCAACACAGGTGGGTAGTCAGCCTTTTCCTTAACTCCATGAAACTTTTCTCACAGGCGTCACTCCATTCAAACCTCTTTTCCTTTTTTAGCAATTCTGTCATGGGTTTGCAATCCTTGAAAATCCTTCAATGAATCTCTGATAATAACCAGCCAAACCTAGGAAACTTCTCACTTCCGTGACCGTAGTCGGGATTCCAAGAAAGCACGTCTCTCACTTTCCCCGGGTCCACTTCTACTCCTTGGGCAGTGACCACATGCCCGAGAAAAGCAACTCGGTCTAGCCAAAACTCACACTTCGAGTACTTGGCAAACAACTGGTGCTCTCTTAACTTTCCTAGAACCATTCTCAAATGTCCAACATGTTCTTGCTCGTCCTTGGAGAAGATTAGGATATCATCCATAAATACCATGACAAACTTGTCGAGATATTCCATGAATCCTTATTCATAAGACTCATGAAGAAAGCTGAGCATTAGTGAGTCCAAAGGACATCACCGTATACTCATATAATCCATATCGGGTCAGGAAAGCTGTTTTGGGTATATCTTCAGATCTGATCTTCAATTGTGGTATCCTGATCTCAAGTCAACCTTAGAGAAAACTTTAGCTCCTTGCAGCTGTCGAACAGATCATCTATCCTTGGTAGAGGATACTTATTCTTGATGGTTACTCCATTCAGTGCGCGATAATCAACGCACATCCTCTTGGTCTTATCCTTCTTTCCACTAGGAGCACTGGAGCTCCCCAAGGTGATGTGCTAGGTCGCACAAAACCTAGGCTCTCAAGTTCTTCTATCTGCTCTTTCACTTCGGCTAACTCATTAGCCGCCATTCTATAGGGTCTCTTGGATATGGTGCTGTGCCGGGTAGCAACTCTATAGAGAATTCAATCTCTCTATCAGGGGCATTCCGGGTAAACTGTCTGGGAAGACATCAGGGTATTCATTGATCACCGGCACTTCTTCCAAAGGGACTATTTGCATGGAGCTCAGGAGGGGTCGGTTCTTAGGGTCTCCAAGGGAGGCAAACTTCACTTCTTGTCCAAAAGGGCACTGCAGGGTTATGGTGCTAGTTGCACAGTCTATTCGGCCCTTATGCTTAGCTAACCAGTCCATGCCAAAATCCAAGCCTTGTGATTCCAGGACAATGGGGTTGGCTGAGAAACTAACTCCTTTAATTACCAAGGTAACTCCAGGGCAAGATTGGTCTGACCTAAACTCCTTGCCAGGGGAGTGTATGACCATAGGTATACTAAGACCTCGAACATCCCAACCATACTTATCCACAAAAGATTGAGAAATAAAGGAATGCGATGCTCCAGAATCAAACAGAACAACTGCAGGTACGGAGTTGACAAGAAACGTACCCATTACCACATCTGAAGCTTCTCGGGCTGTCTCCGACTGGATATGATTGACTCGGCCACGTCCAAAGGTCGGAGGGGCATGGGAGGCAGATCCATTAGTATGTGTAGTCGGCTGTCCTCGACTGAACACAGGGGCTCTGGAAGTGCTGGCGTTAGGGCGTCCAGGGACTGCAGGGTCTTGCTTCTGGGGACAGTGTCGGGCGAAGTGACCCAACTCGTTGCAGTTGTAGCATCGGCTTCCTGGGGCACTCGGAATACTCTTCCGCTGAAGGCCGGCTGAGTAGGCGACTTGCTCCGGTATTTGCACTGAGGGGTCGGGACTGAACAGAAGAAGTCGGCGAGAAACAGACGGGCGAAACACCCGCTCTTGAAACTGGATGGGGCAAACTGACGGGAAGGACTGGGGAGATAGGGCCTAGAACTCGGACCACTACGAGACTGCATCTGGGAGCCTTGCGCTTGCAAAAAACGTCGATCTCCTTCCTCGCATCTTCAACCACTAAGGCTCTGTAACCATGTGCTGGAAAGTAGGAAGTCATGGGCAAGAAGCTGGACCTTCATTGCCACATTCATCCCTTTCAGAAACCTTCTGATCTTCTTCTTGTCCGTGTTCACGTCCTCTGGTGCATAGCGAGCTAGATGGTTGAACCTGCTCAGGTACTCGCTGATGCTGGAATGTCCCTGCTTGAGGTTGTTGAACTCTTCTCTCTTGATGTCTATTACTCCTTCTGGGACATGTGCATCTCTGAAGGCTTCCGCAAACTCGGGCCAGGCGATGTTGGCGGCATTTTGATGGGCAGCACAGTAGTTTTCCCACCAGTCAGCTGCGGAACCACGAAGTTGATATGCAGCAAACTGGGTCTTTTCCATGGGTGTGCACTGCACTAGGTTCAGCTTTCTATCCATATCCTTCAGCCAGTCGTCAGCCTCCATTGGCTCAGCGGTCTGCGAGAACTCGGCTGGACGGGACCTCATGAAGTCGGCAAGCTTGGAGCGGCTACTGACTTGTTCTGGTCGAGCTTGATGGAGAAGAGGCTGCATTGCGGCCAGATTCTGAGCAATGCCTTGCAAGATCTGGGTCTGGATGGCCATAAGCTGCTGGGGGTCTGCTGGAAGGTGAGGAGGTTGAGGCAATCCTCCAGGGTTTGCTGTTGCAGCGTCGAAGGTACCAAGGCCGGCTGCACGGCCACTTCCTGACATCCGATCGTGGGTCTGCTCCACTTCTTGTTCCTCCGCGGCAATAAGCAGGTTGTTGCGGACTGGACCTTGGTCTTCAAAACCCAAGCGGGCCGGGGTACGGACGGCACGGCGCTGACGTTATGCCATCTGGTCCTAGAAAAGGGCAACCAAAGGAAGAGGGGCTCAGCAAGGATATCGGCAACCAAACCGATGGAACAGACGAAGGAGCAACAAGATTAGCAAGATGGATTCAAGCAGCAGAACAAGGAATATACTCGGGAACCCAGCCTCAACAAAAAGATGACAGATGGGGCACTGGAACCTAAGAGCTTGCGCAGGAACCCAAGGTAGGGAAATAGCCAAGAGTTTAGAAACATTTCCAAATTCTACAAAGCAGAGAGAGGTACCCAGACAAGTCCTAGTCTTTTGCAAATAGTATAGTTTTCAAAATAAGATCCTCAAAGACATCTACACGGTGGTTCGTTCCTAGGGCCAACCTTTTGCTCTGATACCACCGCTGTGGCGCCTCCCGACTAGGTGAAGGCCACCATGTGCATAAGGCACCCGATCCCAGGATCAGTAGTCGGGTACGCACAACAATGATACAACACAGAGTTACAATAATACATAAACAGAGTACTTACATATACGTACAAGGAGATCCATCCAGGACAGACCCGGATGGGCAAAATAATCAACTGGTAAACTAGCGAAACAGCAGAACAGGCGGAAGCTGGACAAAAACTACTCCACAGGCTCGGTTGGGAAACTAGGCTCGAAACCTTCAGAGGTCTTCGTAGTCGGCCTGGTCTTGGAGGAACTCGGCAGCAGTCGGATCTTCGTCTTCCACTCCAAAACCTACTATACATATATATGAACAAGGTGAGTACTTTCGTACTCAGCAAGCCGGGAATGATGTCATGTTGGTTAGACAAGAAGAGCTAAGGGTTTCATTTGCGAAAGACTGCCTTATTAAACTCTTTTCTTTGCAAACACTAGTGAGTTCCAAATTTTAGTTGGCGGGCAGAGGCTCACGCCTCCATCCAATCCGCAAGTTGCTTTTCAACAACTCACCACTTAAAGAATCAAGCATAATCATACATGTTCTTATTATCTTTTACTTTGCATTTGTTGGTCCTTTATCTCCCGAGTAGCTACAACCACTCGTTGACCCTGAGACTCGGCTACAACCAAATCTCAGCTGTGGCACTTGATGCCCGCTACACTGGCTACAACCAGCTAGCTAGTCGGCCGCCCTAGCTACAACCCGGGGGCTCATCATCGCTGCCCTGGCTACAACCCGGGAGCATGATCATGGCACTAAATGCCCGCTAGGCTGGCTACAACTAGCTAGCTAAGTCGCCGCCCTGGCTACAACCCGGGGGCTCGAACACTGCTGCCCTGGCTACAACCCGGGAGCCTGTTCATGGCACTAAATGCCCGCTAGGCTGGCTACAACCAGCTAGCTAATCGGCTTCCTTGGCTACAACCCGGGAGCCTGATCAATCTGCTGCCCTGGCTACAACCCGGGAGCATGATCAATCCGTCTTCTGGCTACAACCCGAAGACATCTGTACAACTGCCGCCCTGGCTACAACCCGGGGGCATGATCTTCATCCTGTTTACTTTTCATACACTTGTTTATGGTGCTTAACACCCCGGACCACACAGATCCGTTTCTGGCCACACAGGCCTTCCGTTTGCTTACTCGGCAAACTCAGGTCACGGTTCCCTTTCCATCAAACACTTTTCACAAATCACTGACAAACAAATCTACGCCATGGGAATCGATCCTTAATGATAATACATAGCCAAGCCACACAGGCACTGTCTCTGTACATCAAGATTTTCACAAATCTTTCCTTTATTTCACAAAACGCGCCGATACACAAGGTATCGGGTTTCCAAACTGTTTAGTAAAACCCATCATTTTTCCCAACGACAAAACAACGTTGCAGAGCTAAGCCATTTTACTCGGCATCGTATCCTCAGATAGGATGCTAGCGTGCCATTTGTGGGGCTCTTCAAGGGAGAAATATAACAACATCCTACCAAATAAGTGCTACTACTGGGCGGGTCCATCGGTTGCGCTTGCATAACCGAGGCCAACAGTTTAAAAAGGTGTAACTAAGCATGCATATATTTTCCAAACAACATAGTTTTGCATATATGGGAAACAATATGATCAAAGAGGCTTGCCTTGTTCCAAGGAGGGGTCTTCTTCGGCGAAGGTGGCTTCGGGATCGTCCACCGTTCATGTTCTGAACAAGCAGAAAGAAACACTGATAAGCAGGAGAAGTAAAACACCAAGAAAAAGGATCAAGAAGTAGTCGGCTGCAGAAAAGGGGCAGTCGGCTGAACCAGGCTTGCGAACCAGGCGACAGAGCTCCAAAGCTTGAGAGGATGAAAACTTAGCAGAGCTGGAGCTGGCCGGTTTGCAAAACAAAGGAAGAAGGGGGCACGGTTGGCCATATATTTAGCCGACGTGCAAGGTTGGGGCACGGTGGAGCTGGGCAACGGGTGGAGCAAGGAAGTCAAGATGAACTGACAGGGATATGACAGGAAGTGACTTTGGAGTCCAACTGGTCAGAGGAGTTGGCAGGCACTGTAGCTGCGATGAGACATTAAGGTCAAGGCTAGGACAGGTTGGAGAAATCTCACTGACCGGGCTTCGGACTGACCACTGGTCCAAGCGATACTGCGGTTAGGTGAAGATTGATTCTTCACTACTTCGGTAGTCGGCGTCCAACGGGTGGGTGCAACTCGGGGGACAAAGAAGCAACAGGTCTCAACAAGGTAGTCGGCCACATCACCGTGCTCACTCGGCAGCAAAGAGGTCCGAGTAAGACAAGGATAAGGGCAGGATACAAGGACTGAGTAGCAACTCTACTCGGCACAAGAGAGAAGGTAGTCGGCTGGCCGGGGAGAGGGAAAACGGAGGCACAGCTGACAGGATAGGAAAAGATTAAGATCCAGAAAACCAGTTACAACAGGGAAAAGGAAAGCGGGTCGTTACAACTTGCACATGACGTCATTGGATGTAGACGTGCCAGATCTAGATGGAGCACCTTGGGATGGCTTAAACTTCCCCTTAGACTTAGGCTTAGGCTTGCCAGTTTTCAATTTTTTGCTGGATTCGCCTACACAAGTTTTATCAACCTTCTTCTTTCCCTTATCAGACTCAGCGAGGAAAGCCTGTTCCTTTTGCCTTTCTGCCTTTTGACGCTCCTCCTCCACGTAGTGAGAAATGAGTTCGGCAATGGACCATTTGTCCTTCTGAGTATTATAATTAATCTTAAATGGATCCTAATCTGGTGGCAAGGAACTCATGATGAAGTGGACTAGAAAACCATTAGAGATAGCCATGTCCATGCTCTTCAATTGTGCTGCCATGTTGGTCATAGACATAATGTGCTCTCGCACACTCCCCTTCCTATCGTAACGAGAGGTAAGCATCCTCATGATGAGAACACTAGCATAAGTCTTAGATGAGCCTTTAAAATTTTGCTCAACATTAGTCATGTATTTCCTGGCATTGTCAGCATCAGAAATGCCGCCTCTGATACCAGGGAATATAGAGTTCTTAACGACCAGTAAACTCATGTGATTTGCCTTTTTCCATTTTTCTGCCTTCTCCTCATATGCCTTCTTAACTGCATTAGTGGCACTAGCGGGAGGAGGAATGGGTGCATCCTCGCGTAAGGCAACATCATAATCAAGTAGCCCAAGAGTAATTATCACCCTCTTCTTCCATTCCTGGAAGTCGGTGCCATTTAGTTGCTCAATGTTGTTTATTTGAGCAACGACATCATTAACAACTGAAATTAACGATAAATCATTAGTAAACAGCGAAAAATATACATAATTAACCTTACGTTGGTCTGGTTAGTCATGCACAAGAAAATTATTTTACTCCATAATTCCGTTGGGCAAAATGAAGCAAAACTAAATTTGTCATAAATAATATCCCAAGCCATAACTCCGTTGGGTCGGAATGACGAAGGAAATAAATAAAATATTCCAACTAAATTTCACGTTGGTTCCATTTAATTGGAAATTAATTCTAATGCAGAAATGTAAGTTTTACTTTAATTTATAGCATTAAGAAATGGCTCAAAAGAAATTAAATCTTAATGTATAAATCATAAATTAAGAATTATGGCTTAAAGAAATTAGATCTCAGTACATAAAATATAAGGGAAAAATTTTACTTGAATTTAATGGCAACATAATGATTTTACTGAAATTTAATAACATCAAGAAATAACATAAAGCAATTTAAATCTGCTTATAGGAATTAATAAAGGAAAAACTAAAGAAAAATAAATGGAAACTGTAATTCGGCTTTGCGGCCCATTAGTCCTTTTGGCTCGTTACCGTGCCCCTTTCCTCAGCGCGCGCGGTGAGGCGGCCCAGTAAGCCCCGCGGCCCATTAGCCATCGCCGTTGGATCTCAATCAGCGGCCAAGATCGCATAGAGCTGATCGGCGCAGCGCGGGCACAACGATGACCGCCGGGATGTGATCTGATGGCCAGAGATCGACGCGCGCGCGATAAAATCGCCGCTCGGCCAGCGAAACCCTAATCCCCTTTCTCTTCCCGATTTCCACGCACGAGAAAAGCGGCGACGCCGACACTGAGCGAAGCGGAGACGGTGGCGGCCATGGCACGCGCGGTTAGCCCCCCCCCCTCCCCGGTTCTCCTCCACGGCGTGGCCCAGGGCCGTGCCAGGCGAGCCTCGACCCCGCGCGGCCAGTAGAGGCATGCGCGAGGTCGGTCCGAGACGGCGGTGAAGCGGCGGCACGGCGGAGCTGAGGCCATGCACAATGATGGCGAGGACGTGAAGGCGCACACGCGGGCGAGCTTGATGCCCCGCGTGGCTATTCGGCAATGAAATCGGGTAAGAAACTTAGTCCCGTTCCTTAGTCATTTGCTTTCTTGATTTGGGGAAAATCTTAGGGTTTCGACCGAAAGGAAAATTTGGGGATTTCTTGATTCGGAATTTCTTAGGGTTTTGGGAGTTTTGGCCGAAAGGGATTTTGAGAATTTTAAGTGTCTTAGTCCAAAATTTGGCTCCCCTCCTTCTAATTGCTACCCAAACCGAACTGATTAGTCGAAACCACGGCCTTAGGGCTTCAACCGGAATGATGAACCTATGTGGCTAAGGATGGCTCTGATACCACAATCTTAGTTCTTGAGATTACTCTAATCCTTAGTCTACACATAATCACTTTAATTATTGCGGAATTAAGTAAGGTTACTGACCAGTTGTGTTGGAGCCCATTAGTGCTGTGGTTGAAGTCGACGGCGATGTAGTAGGAAGCCGTCCGACGTGTGGGTGGCATCGCCTTTCCGGCCGCCACCTGCACTGACCAGCGATTGAGGAGGAGATGGACCTTCGGTCTCCTTCCAGCGCTCTTATGATCGGTTAGGGTTTTTTGGGGTTTGCTTAACATGCATAGATCGTCACCTATTCACGTGCCGTAGCCCCCTTTTATCTTTAGCGCTAGAGGAGATCGGGGGCGATTCCGTTAGGAAGAAACGGGCGTTTTCGATCGTTGCGCATACGTGGGAATCGGTCTACATCGTTATTGGCGCATGGGACTTAGCCCATGCGCCTCCTCCTGGCTCGTGGGCCAGTAGATCAACCAACATTTGATATATTCTTTTTTGGTTGTTCCTTTGTTCTTTCATTATATGTAAACTAACCAAATGCTTGTGAATTGCACCGGAATATAATTACCGCCGTGTGATACAAATATAAACTTTAGATATGTTTGTTTGAAATGTTTGCTATGCTGAGTTCTTGATTATAAATTCCTATCACACAATAAGAAAAACAAAGAAGTCTTTGTTTCTTTCTACTTGCAAATACTCAATTTAAGAAAACCAATTCATGCAAGTAGACAGTACTTTCTATGTGTTCAAATATGTGAAACAGAACTGAGAAATATTTTTTCCCCCATTGCAGTAATGGAATGTGACCTCTATTGAAGAGTGGAAAACGAACATGGATGACGGATCCCTGCCCAAACCAGAGCATATCTGAGATGCGAATTGGAAGGGTAATGTAACATTCGTAGTTTTGCTCTCTGCCTCTCTCTCTCTCTGTTTTTTTTTTCAAAAACTTTACATTCACAACATGTAATTAAAAGAAGTCTTTTTTTTTGTGTTCTTCTGGATCTGAATCTCCATCTTCAGTTCAGATCTAAAACTCTAATCTCAATCCTCATAATCAAATATTGAATTCAATTATGCACATTCTAAACCAAACTATAATATGAAATTCTCTAAATTTCTAAATTCCCTGTTCTTTTTCCTTGGTCCGAATCTTTTCCGAAGCAAAGCAGCCCATCCATCCCTTTTTATTTTATTTTCTTTCCACACAGAGGCCCACTTACTATTTCCTTGCCCAAGGCCCAAGCCCAGAAAACTGGGAATTGGAAGAGTGTTGAATGGTTTATTTATCCACACAATGCCTGTCCCTGAAATCTTCATTCATCTGCAACGAGAAAAATATCTAGAGAGTTAAGAATCAGAAGACATCAAATTGATTAACTTATCAGTACAATGGATGATTTTTTTTGTTTCAAAAAAAAGTACAATGGATAATGTTGATGCAACCAACATAACGGCCTCTACAGCAAGTTGCATAAAGAATCCATTGTTAGCAAGTTTAGTTACTTGAAGAGTTGGCAATCATAGAAACCTGAATGTTTGAGTGGCAACTTGGGGTAAAGAAATACTCTTGGACAGTCAAATCCTCTTCGAGGGAATGTTTGGAACATTAATCTACTTCAGTAATCAGTAATCTGATGGAGCCAGATGAACAACTCTCGAATGGATCAAAAGAAGAGTAGACTTTTTTAGGTCATGCAACTAGAGCCCTGGCAACTTGGAGGTAGTTTATCAGGAAAGAATGTTCAGAGAAGCACCGTTAGTCTGAAGAATAAGATCATCATTTGAGGCGACAGGAACAGTTAGAGATCATATAAAATCCAGGCTTGCTAATGGCCATGGTAGGTCACGGAAACGCGCACGATGACAAAACAGACGATGACCACTCAAGAACAATTCCAGGAACACACTGTTTGAATATGATGATAATCACACTTGAAGCATATCAAACCTAAACCTTCTGCAAGCATGTGGTGCACTGTAAGTTTCTGTCTGCAGAATTAGCATGCTATTGCAATGAACCTGAATTGTAGGGATGTCAAGGTTCTGCAGAATTAGCAATTCTATTGCCCATGGTGCACTTGAACCTGAATTCTACTTCTTAGAATTACTCCCTGCAGGAGCCACTCCCCTCTGTCTGAATCACCTTATTGTCTCCATCCTCCTCCCTTGTTTTGCTGTTTTCAAAAAACTTTGATTTACAATATGTAATTTTAAAGAACATATTTTATTTGGTGTTTACCTAGACCTTAATCTTCATCTCCAGTTCAAATCTAAAATTCCAGTACCAATCCTCAGAACAAATATTGAATTCAACTACACATTCCAAACCAACCTCTAATCTGAAATTCTCTAAAATTCTAAATTCCCTGTTCTTTTTCTTGGGCCTAATATTTTCCCAGCCAAACAGTAACAGACCGTCCATCCTTTTTCTTAATTTCGTTTCCACTCACAGGACCACTGCCTTTTTCCTGGCTCAAGCCCAGAAAAATGGAAATGAGACAGTGTTGAATAGTCTAGTGTAATGTTCCCAATATATAATTGTAAATCGTAGTCAAAGGTGTTGAATGGTTTATCCACACAAAGCCTGTCCCTGAAATATTCATTCCATCTTCAATGATAAATACATCTAGAGAGTAAAGTAAAAGGGATAACCCTTTTTCTGCAATCCTATGTACAGATTCTACACCACGCCATTTTCACTACTCTACTCTGCAATCCTATGTACAGATTCTACACCAAGCCATTTTCACTACTCTACTGTGTATGTCACACCATTAATCAAATCCCAATCAAATAGAAAATGTATCCACAGCTACTACTCCAGCAGAGGAAAGAATATGTCACCTCTTTACAAAGTTATTGCCACACTGCGTTCAGTAATCACTATCTAGCAAGTAGCAACAGATCATCATCATATCAAGTAATCAAGATTATTATTCAGAGGGGGTTCCACATCTGTGACAGGCCACTCTCCTGTCCCCAATCTGGAGAAAACTCCAGCTTTGCAGTGTTGCTGCTGGGCAGTGTCCTGATGGCCTTCTTTTCAGAGGTGTCCATGGCCAGCAGGTCCCCAAAGCTGATGGAGCCCTTCATTGGCAATGCCGGCAGGCCGGAGAAGCAGGACACTTGCTCGTAGCTCCCGACCGTTGTTGTTGTTGTCGGTGTGCTATCGAAGGCGATGTAGGCGTCGATGAGTGGCGGAAGTGACGGCGCGGCAGGCAGGTCTAGCTCATTGGAGAGTGTGCCGGCCTCTTCAGATGATGGGCTTGGAGTTGTTTGTCTGCTCTTGTAGAACACCCTGCATAGAACCCAGTCCTCCTGTATTTTTGTGTAATTAGGTGATGTTCAAGTTTACATGGTAATTAAGTGTAAATGATCCATGAAACGGTGGTATTGTAATAGCTAACAACTGTAATTGAACATGTGTTATGTAAAGAGTCAAATCAGTTTCAGGCCATATGTAGCGGTTAAGGATGAGAAGACTTCATATTATGAATTTAATTATTAGCACAATGGATGAATGCTGATGCAACCAACATAACAGACTCTGCAGCAAGTTGCATGAAGAAATCATTGTTGGCAAGTTATATAGTTACTTGAGGAGTTAGCAATCATAGAAACCTGAATGTTTTAAGTGGCAACTGGGAGTAAACAACCACTCTAGCACAGTCAAATCCTTTTTGAGGGAATGTTTAGGACATTAATCCAGTTCAGTAATCTGATGGAGCCAGCTGAACAACTCTGACTGGATCAAAATAAGACTAAACTTTTGGCAACTGGCTGGTAGTTTTATCATATTCTTACAAAATTAAGGCTTGCCAATCGCCACCGTAGGTGACGGCAACACACCGGATGACAGAACAGATGATGATGATGAGCTGAGCTCACTGGTGGTAGGAACATGACAATCAAAAGTGTTTTTTTTCCCTCTAAAAGCTGATGTTCCATTTCTAAAAAGGATTTCTGAACATGTATAATTTGACAGTGAATTCTCTGACAGGTATTTTCACTGTAGCAAACAGCAACATCTGCAGCAACCAATCTTTTGAGAAAATTTCCTGACGATTTTCGAAAGGGAAAACAGAAAAGAAAAAGAAAAGAAACTCATCATCTTCTTCTTCCTCCTCTTGCCGTTCTACTGGTCGCAATTCGAATGAAGAAGAAGAAAAAAATTTCAGGATACGAATGGATCATGGATGGATGAGGGGCACCGACCTTGAGGTGGAGGGGCTGGGGCTCGAGTCGGAACTCGTGCATGACCCACTCGGTCTTGCGGCCCTTGGGGGCCCTGCCGCGGTAGAAGACGAGGGTTTTGCGCATGCCGACGGCGGGCTCGCCGGAGATGGAGCCGCGGCGGGTGATGGAGCGGTCCTTGCCGGTGGCCTTCCAGTAGCCGGAGCAGGTGGCGCGATTGGTACGCTGGCCGGTGGCGTACTTGCGGTCGCGGAGGCTGAAGAAGTACCACTCCTTCCCTCCCACGCACGCCGCCTCTGCAACCAACAACAATGGTGGACACCATGAACACTCTCATTGAGATCAAGTAGTAGAGTAGAAGAAGAGGATGAACAGGTTGGTGTCGTGGTGTAGTTTGTTATCACGTCGGTCTAATGTTCTTCCGGTTCTAGTCCGGGCGACGCCATTTTTTTCTCATTCTAACTGAAGAACCCAATTTGACATTTTTCCTTCTCTTAAAAAAGATTCATTCTTCTAACTGAATTTCTTTTTTTCCCCTCTTTTGATTCTGTCTGAAGAACCCCATTTTACATTTTTCCCTCTCTTAAAAAAGATTCCATCGAATCTTTTCATTCTAACTGAACATTTCGTCCAAAACAGAACCCAATTTTACATTTTCCCCCCTCTTTTCATTCTAACTGAAAATTTCGTTTAAAAGATCTCAATTTTACATTTTTTCCATCTTTTTCTTTAAAAATGAAAAATCTCATGCGAAGAATCAGAGAGGCCACTCTGCTTCACTCTAACGGAAATTTCAATTCCCAGAAAAGAACATGAACCAATCAACAAGGCTAATAATTACCCAAAAAAAACCCTTAAGAACAGGACCCAATCAACAACACCAACACGGAAAAGATTCCTTTTTTTTTTCTTTCTCCACGATAATCAATCAATCGACGAGCTACAGAGCAGAGTAACAATATATACCTGGAAGGTCCCATGGCTCGCACTTGTTGAGGTCGACGTCGACGATGGCGACGCCGCCGCCGTACACTCCTCCTCCTCCCCGACCGCCGGCGGCGAGCTTGTGCAGGAGGTAATCCAGCACCAGCTCGTCGTCCCTCGGGTGGAACCTGAACCCCGGCGGCATTCTCGCCTCCACCATGCCGATGAAGCTCATCTCCACCACCACCTCAATTACACCAAGAAGAAAAGAAGAGAGACTATAGCTGGCTGATGGTGGATTCCGACCGCTACGCGTGGTTGCGGTATTAATACTATTCGCAGGTCAACCAAAGCTAGAGCCTATAGCTATTGATGGATTAACTAAGGTATTTATGTTTATTTTTCTGGCTTATAAGTTGTACGTAAAATGAGAAATATCATTAGCACATAATTAATTAAATATTAACTATTAAAAACCTAAAATTGGATCTATTTGATTTTTTGAGATACTTTCATATAAAAATTTTTTATCAAAAACACACCGTTTAACAGTTCGGGAAACGTGTTTACGAAAAGTAAGAAAATAAGCTAAGTGAAGAAGTGGGAATGAACGGGGATTAAGGATTTTGACTCGTGCGATTAATATTCTGGGGTACGTGTTTGTATATGTATGTGCTAATAAGATGCCATGAGGACTATGATGCTACCTGTTGTTGCATAAGGGTCTAATGGTTTTCAATATTATATTATTGCTTTAGGTTTCAGGATTGCAATGATGCATTGGAGCTGATGTTAGTAATACCTTCATTTTGTATTTCTAAAATTTAAAATTTATCTAAAATAGATATTGCTCTAAGTACTACTTATTACATTAATTACTGCTATCCTATTTTTTTTCTTATTCTACCCCTAACCATTCTCTCACTTCTAACCATATATCATTTAATAAAGAGATGCTATGGTTTTTCTTCTTAAATCTTAATCTATGCTAAATAATCTAGAAGGATAACTATTTTAAGTAGCTTGTCAGAACGGAATGTGTATGTCATAATCCATTTTATTTTACATGATTGTAATTAATTAATGGCTGTGATCGAGAAACCATAGTCCATATATATGTATGTATTTTCCTCCTCTCTTTACAAATTTTGGTTACTAATAATATATGCGTGAGCGCCGCAACACCATATAGATTGGTCTAGCTATAGCTAAATTAACATTTGGGTAGAATAACAGATCAGCCCATAGGTCAGTTGGTTGAAGGGTGTCATGGAACTGGACTTAATAAAGTGCCAACCTAATTAAATTAAGTTTTTTAATATAAATTTAAATATTCTTGCAAGTAATAATTACCGTTCTAAATTATCCGTCGAAACGAATATGGGCTTGTTCATTTTGTTATCATGTTTAACCTTTTCAAATTTTGATAAGACAACAAACCAAACATGCCATTAACAATATAACCTTACCAAATTTTGGTAATTTTGGAACTTTCTACTCTCAAAACTTCTACAGAAATTTAGTAAAACCTCAATCCAAACACTGTCCAAAATTACTTTACCATACCAACATTTGTTAATACCAAAATTTGGCATTACCAAAGTTTGGTAAGGTTTTTTTAATGAAGTGAATAATCCCTATATTTTTCTATTCACATTCAAGTCTCGCTGAAGCAGCTACGTGTGCACGCGTTGGCAGTGCGCATAGCGCTGCTACGTGTCCGTACAATGTACAATAAAAAATAATTAAAAATAATAATATTAAAAAAATCAAGTAAACTTTATACTAATAATTTAAAACTTTCATCTCTAATTTTGAAACTTTTAATTCAATTTTCGAAACCTTCAACTCAAATTTAAAAACTATCAACTAAGAATTTAAAAAAATCTACTCAGATTTTAAAATTTTCTACCTAAAATTTGAAACTTTTAATTAGATTTTCAAAACTTTGAACTGAAATCTAAAAATTTTAACTTTGCTTATTTATATATTATTTTATAATTAAAAATTATTAAATAATAATAATAATAATTAGTGCTTAATTTGGGGTTAGGGGTAATGCTATCGTGCGCGGTGCCAGCGCGTGCGAGCTAGCCAGCCCCTTCAGGCCTTTCAACAGCTCAAGGAGAGATGAATTGTACAACACCCTCACATGCACGATGCATCCACACAAGTTTGAGTACCGTAGACTTCGACACTTTGGACGCCTTGTCTTCTTTTGTATTATTTTGTATTACTAGTGCCATACTCATGTATTGTAACGGGAGATATATAGAAAGACATGATTTTACTTTATTTGTGGAAATATCGGTTTTTTTAGGTGGGTTAGTTTTTTGGTAGAGTAGTTCGGCTTTTTTGAATGAGGTGGTTTTTTAAAATAAGAAAGTATGTAGCTAGGAGAGAGGACGACACTTCGCTTTTATAGTAGAGGTGGGTTTTTAATAAAAAAGTACGTAGTTGGAAAGAAGGACGATTTTTATAGTAGTAAGAAATAGATGAGGTACGAAGTTTTTCTTTGATTTTTTTATTTTTATAACTACATTAATTTTTATTTAGTTATATTTTTTACTATCATAATAAGATTGAATAAAAAACCATATTTAAGTCATTTGCATATATAAATACCAATGTATATCAAATTATATATACTTATCGATCGTGGGGGTTGAATATACTAAATGTTCTAGAAATAAGGAAAAGGAATTAAAGAAGATAAAGTCACCAGCTAGGGATGAAGTAAACTGCGCTATCTGTTGTCAAAATTGGGTAGTGCTGGCCAGATCAACTACCAGATGGAGCCTATGCGTAATTAATACGTGGATACATGCATGCATCTTCACCGGTTGTAAAACTACCTAATTAATTAATTTGAAGTTGAAATAGTATGAATATACTCAATTGCACACCTTAATTTTTAGGAGAATTCGAGAGCTTTCATTAACCAATAGGACAGATTAATACATCAGCCAGCCTAGTGCTACGAGGCAATATGCATGATTTAAGAAGTTAGCAGTCTCATCCTGGCACAGCAATGAATTAATCAACCGCACTTAGTAACCTATAAAACTAAATTTTCTAGGTGGTTGTATATATGTGTAATTTTAAACTAATTAAGCTGCAATAACTGAGATCTACATATACGATAATTTATGTATATAAATGTAGCAATAATTGATATGCATGCTAATTATTTATAGTACGCATACTTAATATAAAAAAATCCATTTTACTCCCTGAAGTTATGTTTTGGCTCACTTAACCCCTAAAGTATTTAAAATGGTTCACTTTATTCCTTACTAACATTTCTCTCTTTTTTTTCTTTATATTAGTCGTATTTTAAGCTAAAATATTTTAGAGTTTATAGTGGACTCTATTATCAAAGTTCAAAAATATTTTCAATTTCATGACTGTTAGTTGAACTTTAAAATCTTGATATTAATTAGCCTTAGGTGCTTTCAACTTATGTAAATAGTGACAATAAAATTTTTAAAAATGTTGAGACGTAAAGTTGTACCGCATCTTTCACCCTACGAAAGTAAAGTGAACCATTTTCAATAGTTCCACGCGTGTGTGTGCGCGGGGGGAGGGGGGGGGGTGAGGATTGGGTAAAATGAGAAAGAAATAGTTTAGAGGGTAAGTGCTCCAGTGAAATAGTTCGAGGTAGCAAAATAGACTTTTTTATTAATATATATGCCAAAAACTATATATTGCTAAACATTCCTTGCAAATAAAAAAACTCTGTATGTACGTAATGCGTATGTATGCGTACGTGTGTAGTATACGCTTGTTGGGGAGTGTGCCGTGCCGTCCGGAATACGGAATTTATAATCGTCGTCGTCTCTCTCGGATCCGTATTCAGTTCAGCTCAGTTCGCTGCAAGCCTCCTCTCTTTGTCGTGCCATCAGATCAGCTCGGCCCAACCGCTCGCTTACTCGTTATATATATATACACACTTGGTATATCATAGTACCCAAGTCTTAAAATTTAAATCAGGTATATACCTAATTAAAATAAGTAAAAAATTTTTAAAATTTTTAGATATGAACATTAACTTGTTTACTAGCTAATTCAAACAAATTTAAACTAAATTTGAATTTGTATATGTATTTTTTAAAAATTTTTGATTCTAGTTATGTATAATTCAAACATATAATTAACTAGGTATTTGATATAAGATGGTAAAATAACTTTGAATTTGAGATATTTTGTTGCAAGGTATGGACATCAATCAAACTGTTACACTTGGATATATACCTAGAAGTTAAAAAATCTAAAAAATTTGATTAAAATTCATGTATTTAAACCTTGAGACTTGGACACCATAATATCTTAAACGGGTGTCATATATATATATATATATATATATATAGAGTTGGGCTATGGTGCTTCGTGAAACACGGATTACCCCGTGCTTCGCATCCGTTGCTACAAATTAAAAGTTTAAATGAGCAATCCAAACCGTTTATCATGATCGCCATATTGAAACAAGGTTGGAGACCAAATTTTATATTTTTAAAATTTTTTTTACTATTTTTTAGATAGGTATGAAATCTTGTTAATCTAAAGACTTCAAAACCGTCCAAAACCTATAAATTTGTACCTATCTAAAAAATAGTAAAATTTTTTTAAAAAATATAAAATTTGGTCTCCAATCTTGTTTCAATATGAAGATCATGATGAACGGTTTGGATCACTCATTTAAACTTCTAATTTGTAGCAACGGACGCAGAGCACGGAGTAATCCGTACTTCGTGAAGCACCATAGCCTAAATCTATATGTATATATATATATCTCCCATTTTAACCACTCGGAAATGACATTATCTCTCTTTCACCATGATACTCTGTTTGCGTCCTCTGCCCTTTTCCACTCCCATTGAGCCGGAGTTGGTTGGCCGTTAATTAAGAAAAATAAAAAAATACCATGTAAAATCTAGAAAAAAATAAAGGAAAAATAACATAAAACTTGAAAATAAACATGCCATAACTATCATAAAAGGTGTGTTTCATCTTTCTTATTGTAATAATGCTATTTTTTTCCTTAATTTTGGGCCGGGAGGCGAAAAAAAATGGTAGCGAGAGAAAAGACTTATTTTTCATGAACAGCTAGTATATAAACGTGTGATTAAATTAGACTGATATCATTCGTTTATGCTATATATAATATGCGTGATTAAGCCAATCTAGTAACCACTTTTGTACTAACATATACTATATGCCAATAAAAGAGAGATCACTAGGAATAAATCATTGGCCGGTCAGCACTCAGCAGTCAAATCACGCATATATTAATTAATTCTTCTTTCCAATTAAGCTTTAGCTTCAAAACAGTGACCACTGCTCGATCAACTCATCTTATCTCGCAAGATAAACGACGACGGCGACGACGGCGACAACGGCCGAAAACTGACCGCCGGCCGGCATGTCCTCGAGCATGAGCGACGTTAACCGCCGCCGGCCGGCCCCGGTCGAGGGCGTGAAGGGCCTCTCTTCACGTGGCCTGTCACGTGCCACCGGCGACGTGTCGCCGCCGCAGCAGCCCGATCGGCCACCGACGGCTGGGACGTCGCCGGCGGTCGCCGTCGAGGGCCCCATGCTGCTGCTGCGATTATTACTGGACGAAAGGTGCGTCGTCTTTTATCTGAAACCAACTCGTAGCGCCTATTGGCTCCCATTATTGGCTGCACTTGCACATGAGATGAGATGATAGATGAACAGATGTGAGTGAGATCGATCGATGAGATGGGACGAGGCGGATCGATATGGATGGATGGAGATGCTATCTTTTAAATTTTGATTAATTAATTACCTATTAGTGGAAACTAAGGCCTTGTCGCATTCTAGCTAGGAGAGCTTAATTGTCAGAATGTATTTTAAAATGAACGCACTCATATAGGGAAAATGGTACGTAATTTTGCGGTCATATCGGCTATATAGTTTCTGTTTTCTACGTACCGACTATTTTATTTCGTATTGTCTAAAAAATTGAACGGAAATAGTAAAGAGTCTTTTTCAATCGGCGCTTGAACGATATACTATTTTTGTGCAGAATTTCGAAGAAATTATACAACCCATCAAAATAAAAAAAACTTAACCATATATAACTCTTATGTATTATTAGTGTTGATGCTATGATATCATTATAAAGTATTCAAACTAGTTTCCTCTTACTTTACATCTTGAACACTAATAGTGCATATAATGTAAATTTACAATGCAAACATGACCATGACTATTTTGCTATTGTGATGTGTTGTTTCTAAGGCGTTTTCGATACCTAAGGTCGTTTCCGCCTCTTTCGTTTGATTCTGTTTTTTAAGAAAAAAAATATAATGAAATTGGTTTGAGTATTTTTCTGACCGTTTTAATCCCTACTTATGGGTCCGGATGAATATGGTGTATGTGAGTGCTTGCATCTCAATGTAACCAAGAAAAAATAGTCTATTTTCAGATAAATATTTATTTATTTATATATATATAGAGCTAGTTTATACAGTCGGTTGTGGCTCAATCTTGATGCAAAGACACGCATAATCATATCTTAGGTTTATTATCGAAGAAATATATGCAAATTATATAGTTAATTTTATATACATGTTAATGGTGAAATTTTTGAAAGATTAACCACAGACGGATTCTAATATATCAATGTAAGGAATGGAGGTAACTTGGAAGGGAGTTAATCATCATACTTGATTTCACCAGCTTAATTTACAGATTGCAGTTTTCCAAAAAAAAAAAATACAGATTGCTGCCATGGATGATGATGATGAAAAAAAACATGCAACAGTTGTTTGTTGGGTTCTGATGATTAGATGCGCTGCATGCATGCCTAGTCGCTGTTGGTGTCCTTGTCAGAACAATTCCACTGAGTTCGATGCTTTACATACTTAATTTGTGTAGATATATATGATTCTCTCAATGGATGAGATTATATGGGAATAAGGGATATGTATTGGAGTATCGCTTTCACATCTGACATCATATGCATTAATTCATTTTGTTAGTAGCTAGTAGCTAGACGAAGGTTAAACATTAAAGGGGTTAATTAAGGGTCATATATATATCAACTTCTTTCCCTTTCGGTACTGCAAAAAATATTTTGAGGACGAGACGTACGGATACATGCATGAACAGTAGGCAGATCTTGACATGACAAATATCTTGTCTGAATGTTGTTACTATTTAAGATTAATGTACAGAAGGCAGATGTTGACACGGTATCAAACTAAATAAAATAATTACCACCACATAATTAGCTACATTAAATTACCTAGGAAACAATGGGGAGCTTCATTCTCCCAGCTGAAAACCCAGGAATTAATTAAACTAGCTAGAACGAGACAGCATTAGTATGTTAATTATGCTAGCTGCTTGCTAATTATAAGAGCTGGTCAAAGTCAGCAATTGATCAGACAGATCACATAGTAGCTGGGTGGTAGGTCTAGCTAGCTAGGTACGTATACCCATCACAAGTTGATGTGTCCACATGAACAAACTCTGTCACGCTGCCTCGATCCAACACTGTCAAACACGTAAGCAAAAATTCCATCAGAATTGTACTACATTCTTTTGCCCATTTGATCAACACTTGATCACACGTACGTCTTGATGCGATGTTAATTATTACATGCAAAATGACACTGCCAATTAGATGTAATCAATGTGCTTGTTGGCACCTAATTAATTATCCATTAATCCATGCATGCATGATGCATAGGAGATGACAGATTAATTAACTTGACACTTGGCAGCAATGAGGCAAATGCATAAGATCAGCAGCTGCTAGCATGCATGGATCGATCTTATGATCAGTCTTGCAAGGAAAGGACTTTTGCCAGGAAGTAAATATATGTCTGCATGAGATTAGTTATAGTTAGATGATGAACTGATGAGTAAATATTATTAACAATAGTCAAGAATGCTCTTGACACATATACACCTCGGTGTCCAGCAAGGCAGTGTTATTCGTTGTGCCAGCGTTGACAACATTATAAACAAATGCGTCTGAGTCGTCAGCCCAACATGTTTCGCAAACGAAGAACAAGTACGACAAGTGTCATTTTCTAATTAATTAATGCGAGATATGATGTTTGTGTGTGTCAATACAATGCGTGTGCTTTTATATCGTATTTCATACAATGTATCTGCATATAACAATAAAATTGTGTCGCACATTCAAGAACATGTGCAGTAAGCACCTCACTGATATGGGCAATAGTACACGTAGCTCTGAGATTTCTTCACACCATGAAGTAATCTTTGTTTTTACAAAAGCTATTGTACTTCAAATCCTACATGAGTCAAAACCACCATTAGATAGGATAGATGGACAAGTTATGTCCAATTTTAGTAGTTTAGACTTTAGAGATGACAGGCTTCATCTGGTTGATTGATTTGCACTTGAGAGACAAAAATTAAATTGGGCAAAGAATTAAAGGAGAGTCGGCAGACTTTTTTCCTTAGAAATTTGGACGTAGGTACCTACTCTCTTCAGTTTTTTAGTTTGATGCCGTTGAATTTTGGATATAAGTTTAACCTTTTTGTTATTCGTAAATTTTGTACAAATATATAAAAATATAAGTTTTAATTAAGTACTAATGATAAAACAAATCATAACAAAAGTAAATGATAGTTACATAATTTTTTAATAAGATAAATAATTAAATGTATGTCTAAAAGTTAACGGCGTTAAACAATATTAAAAACCGAAGGAAGTATAAAATAACTGCAGGGGCAGGCTAATTTCTATAGAATGTTTTGGATGAATTTACAGCATTGACTGTTAGGAAATATAATCCACATACTATATCTCAAATGGGATTAATCAGTGCAAGAAAAGCGGAACAAGAAATTGCAGTACCCAATGATCGGCAGCTTAAACGTGTAGGTCCAACTACCCGTTTATGGGCGAATTAGAACTTGGGTGTTGAAAATATCCGCCATTTTTTAGCGTGAAAAATAGTCTTGAGATAGCATTAACTAATATTTGCGACAAATCATTTGTTTGACGTTGACTGGACAAGAAGGTTAACAATATTGACCTTGGCATTAAGGCCGCTGGCACTTTGTTGGTTGAGCATCAACGTAAGACCAGCTCAATGAAAGGATTAAAGAGTAAATTGGGCGACCACAATTGGATAGAAATCAATTGCAAAAAAAGCTATTAAAAACTAGATATTGAGTTGAGTGTCAAAACCGACCTTAGCTCAGTTGGTAGAGCGGAGGACTGTAGTCTGTGCAGATAAATCCTTAGGTCGCTGGTTCGAATCCGGCAGGTCGGATTCCACCAGTTTTAAATTTCTCTGTTTTTTTTTTGTTGTATGGGCCGGTTGGTGTCTGGGCCTCGCAACGGCTCCGATGTTCCTCCGTCACAGTTGGGCAATTAGGGCCTTGCAGTTGGGATCCTCTCTCTCTCTTTTTTTTTTTCCATTTCACCAGTACCATGTATATATGTCATCCAGGGCCTATTCACTTTGTAGTCACTTTCAGCCCTACTAATTTTGATGTTACCAAATTTTGGTAGTGTTGAATAGGTTTAGTTTACAACCATACCAAAATTTGGTAAAGTAACAATGGTCAAAGTACATTTGGTTTGTGTTGGGACCCAGACTAAGACCCTTTGTGTATACTGTGCTAATCTAGGATCACGCTAGCACATACAATTACAAAGATAATATCATAGCCAACATCACAAATAAACGACTAACACTAATTAATAAATTAATCTAGGCCAATGCAGTGTCTTCTTTGGCAAACTCCTCAGAAAACAGTTGGTACTTCCCCTCTGGATTTAGGGGAATTGCAAGGTGAGTACATGAAATACTCAGTAAGTGCACGGAAATATGCATATGCATAGGCTAACAAAAGAAGGCAATGGCTATTTTGCATAACACAACATTTGCATTTAAAAACAATTCAAAATAGATATTTAAACACAGCTATAAATAACGTAAATATCCCAATCAACTATCCCAACCATAAAAGGGGTACTGCGACCACACAGAACCACACAGCTATCACATTAGTTACACTTAGCACATAGATCCTTCCCAAAAGTAAAAGTTTTTATAAAACTACCCCTCAAGTGAAATCCCCGAGCATGTCCATTACCACGGACACGGCTATTCGAATAGATTGATTTAACACTTTGCAGAGATTATATAGCTTTACCCACAAGATACGTCATCCTTTTGACGGCCAATGCATATTGTCACACTACACATTGTGTGGCAGCCAATGGAATTATTACAAGGCTTTTTAGAAACCTCGCCACAACAACTGCATTCCCTCATGGACGCCTTCCCCAACACAGTAGGAAAATCCCCATGATTCTAACCAAAATCTACTCTAACCACCTGGGCTGATAGTGCCAAAACTCAGAATCTTACTGGACAAGGTCCTTCCCATTAGAACATGTGATTGTACGAAGTTCAATGCCGCATGAAGTAAAGTCCTTAATTGACCAGGGCAACTTGCCAAAATCTCTAATAGTAAACAGTTTAAAGTAGAAGACCGAGAGCACGTAGTTGGCTCTTTGGTAGCTACCGAACACACCTCATATGATAAGGGCCCACACAGTGCCTTACCATCTACCTAGGTTCACATGGAACCATCCATTACCTAAGTTGAAATCATTTTTCCCCACCGGTTCATTACTACACGGTGCAACATATGCTATTAGGAGGATAGCACACGACCACACAATTAATAGAAAAACGGTGATAAGAATATCATTAGTCAAAATTATTTGCTTGAAAAACATTTAAGCATGGCTAAGCATAGCTACTCTAGCCCCTGAGTTGAGTCCCAAAGTTCAACTCACAAAATACAGCTAGGGTGACAAGGTATCACTTGTAATCAATAATAATCAAGGCATGCAATGATAGCAAATAGGTCATACTAGCCGATACGATAATTTTCAAACAAATAATGCATGGTTTCAAACAAAATAATTTACAAACTAGGATCAACGAGATCAAAGGGTGCACTTGCCTTGCTCCAAGCACTGTTCCTTCACTGCGTCTTTGGCAGCGACAAACTGTTCCTCGGGCACTAATGTCTACATGTTCGTAAACGAGAAAGAAATAAACAAATAGAAAAGGCAAGCTAAATAATATCAAATGGAACAATAAACTGAACCTTGAGGTAGGGCTTGATTTAAAAAAATTAGAAAGAAGAACGGGTCGAATTATAGTTTGGACGGAAAAGATATGACTTCCAGAAGTTTGAATTCAGGGAAAATCAGAAGAGAAATTAAAAAGGAATATTCTGAGAATATTCTCTAAATTTTTTAATAGAAAAGGATTATCTTAATTTGGTTGACAAGTGGGGTCCACTGTCAGTGAGATGGCCCACGGTGGACTAAGTCCACAGAACGAGGAGAGGGAGGCTTCGGTGGACCGGTTGACGTGGATGCCATGTGGACAGAGGAGGTGAGGTGGCAATGATGTGGAGCGGTGTCGTGGCCAAGACTAGGGCTTATTGGCCATCGGTTCAGATTATGTAGATCGGACGGCTCCGGTTAGATCTTGAAGATCGGATGGCTGCGATTTGTCCTAGAGCTGTGCAACAGGTCCACATGTCTGTCACTGCAGAGGGATTCATTGGTGGGGCCCACCGGTCAGTGACACCGGGAGGAGGGGGTGTAGTGCCTACGCGCAACGCCAGCGAGACGCGGTGAGGTAGGGAACTCCATGGCAGGCGAGTTTGATGGCGACAACGACTGGTGGAGACAACGGTGGAGAGCGGCGAAGGCGGAGGGATGTGGTGAAGTGATGCCACTGGAGACAGGCGGCCTCGGGACGACGATGTGGTGGTTGGAATGTTGTCTCGCCGGAGAGGGGTAGCGGAGTAGTGGGGGCGCTGGAGATGAGGAAGATGACGATGGCGAGGGGAAAGAGCTTTGGCCTCGGGCTCATCGGCAGCGGGCGAAGCTCGCAAAGGCGATGACAACGATAGCCCGGCTCTCGACGGCGGTGGTGGCAATTTGAAAAAGATGAGCGGAGGCGTCGACTTTGAGTGCAGGCGGTGGAAGGCGGCATGCCTGCTAGGGTTTGCAATAGGGGCAAGGGTGGCTGCTACTATTTATGGAGGAGGGGAAAGAGATTGGTGGCGCCACGGTTTCGGTGTCTAGCGGCGCCACGGGAGGAGAGCCCTAGGATGACATGGTAATGCACGGCGCAGGCTGGGCTGGGTCAGACTGGGACGGGTTGACGGCCACGAAGCGCAGGCTCAGCATTGGAAACGGCGGCGGAGTGACTCGATGCTTGGGCCTCCAGGTTCTCGGAGAGAAGGGGAAGACAGCAGAGTCCGTGGTCTATCTCAGGCTGAAGTGGAAAGGAAGAAGAAGAAAAAGGAAGAAGAGAGGAAAAGAAAGAAGGAAGCGGGAAAGAGGAAAAAAGGGAAAAGCAAGGGGTTTTTTAGAAAAAAAAATCTCAAATTTGGGAAAATTTGGAATTTTAGGGAATTTATGGAATTCTTGGTAGTTTTAGGAATTAGAAATTGCAGGATTGGAAATATTTCATGGAGTTGGAAATTTGGGAAATTGATTTAGGAAAATTGAGCTCTACTACTCAAAAATAACCAATTAAAGTTCCAAATAATCCCAATAAACTCCAAATAAAATAGCGACCAATTAAAAATATCAGCATAATTATTCACTTTTAGCCAATTTATTGCATTTTTATTTACGAAATTTTAATTAAGCTATTTTAGGCGATAAACCAAACATGAATTTTTACAATTTCCGACTAAGCCAAAACGACGAAAAATAGGACGTGACAGTTTGTTACCCTACAAACATTTGTTAGGATTAAAAATGGCAACAAACTGTATAGGCTCCTAATGTTTGTCTGGTTTGATTTGATATGAAAACTTGTCCAGTCAATTATCTAAATGGCGATAGATGTATATTTAGATGGAATTTACATCAGAATGGTTAATTTTCAGTTATTTAGCCTTAATAAACAATGGTTATATAGAGAGGAGTAAGGTTCTATGGAACCTGGAGATGCCTCTTAAAATAAAGATCTTAATGTGGTATTTATTTAAGGGTGTGACCTTAACTAAGGATAATTTGGCACGAAGGAGATAAAACGGTAGTAAAAAAATGCTGCTTTTGTATACATGATAAACCATCCACACTTGTACTTTGATGATCACCTCTATACTTTTCTTTTGGAGAATAGTTCTTGTTTCTTTCCAGCCGAAGCCACCAATTAATTTCTCACATTTGTTTGGAAATTAGCTTGTTGGTATTGACTCAAAAACAAAAAACATGTTTCTAATAGAAGCATCTGGGTTTATTGGGCTCTATGGATTACCCTGAAAATGATATTTTTTGATAAACGTTTTAACCTAAATATACGTGCAGTTTTTTTTAGGGAACGTATGTTATAGGGCAACGTACAAAAGGTCTAAGGAGGACAATGAACTAATTCATAATGTATACCGGAGTTTAGAGACAACAGTTATAGAAATATTTGCCAACTTTGAATGTAAATTTTAGTAATAGGAATTGTTTTCTAAAATAAGATGTATTCTCTCGCTGGGTTGGTGTGGGTTATAAGTTTCCTTGGTTTTTTTTGTCGGCCTTATGTACTTTTTGTTTGGTTCTGCCATGAACCGTGTAATAAGTGACTATAGCTTCTTTTAAATTAAAGATCGCTCATCCAATTATCTTAGAAAATGAACCGTTTGCTATTTTTTTTTGTCAGGATTCGGCAAAAGGAACGCTGGCCAATTATTTCATAAAGTTTCGGAAAATTCTAGTATTTGGATTGAAACCAATGCGTAGTATTCACATGCATGGTTAATTTCCATAAGATCATTGTAATTAGATATTATAGTCCTTATCTCACAAAATTATCATAGTGGCTAGCTGAGCTTCAACCTTTCACAATTGTTTTCTGCTGCAGCTGTTATGCTATTATCAAAGGGTAAATTTCATGTAATCCTAGTTATTATAGTCTTTATTGTATAAAATCATATAAGTTTTGGCACGTGGCATATAATTCCAGGTATTATGGTTAAAACCACACAGTTAATCAATTGTTCTTTTATTTATCACATACTTATAAGTTCTAAAATCAAATTTCAAATTATGAATTCATTGATTGTCTACTTATAAGTTAAGCATTTCTTATTTTGCTTAAGTAGCCAATCAAATTAGTTAACGGTGTAATTTAATGAAACCATAAAAACATAATACTTATGTCACGTGCCAAAACCTTTATGATTTTGTGTAACATGGAGTATAATACTCGGGGTTTTAAATTTCATGTAACCTACCATCTTAGACCACGGACTGACGGAGCCCAAAAAATCCCCCAAGAAATTGCAGTTGTTTTCTAATCTCATTTGATAACTGGGACGACAAGATTAATTCACGAGAGCACCCTAATTAACCCAGCTGATTAGGCATAACAACATCAAAGGGGTCGCCCCAATTGAGCTCACATCACCCGTCGGCGTCCGACGCCGGAGCGAAGCGCCCGCCGAACAGGAGACCGTCCAGCCCGCGCGCCGCCGCGACTGCCGCCGGGCGCACGGAGGGCGGGACACCGTCGTAGAAGGTGGTGACCAGCACCAGGACGGCACCCACCAAAAATACGGCGTAGGCGCCGAGCACCTGCAGCTGCCGTTGCGGCCAGCAGGTGTGGATCTACAGTAAAGTGTCGGGGTCCGCCGACCCCGATGACTTTCCTAGAGCCTGTATTACCCTCTGTATTCTCACCATATTGGATCCCAGCGAAATTAAATATTTCCTAGCAACTGAGTATTCGCCGACCCCGGTCATAATTTTTTCTAGATTCGTCACCGACGGCCCAGTAGGTAGGGCCGAGAAGCAGGGGGAGCCGCCTAACGAGAGCAGCGCCTGGAACCCCGGCCACCGGAGCCGCACCCGTGAGCGGTCGACGCCGATGCCGTTCCTCAGGTTGTTGGCCACCGCCGCCGCCGTGACAGGATCACGTCGGCGTACGTGCTCGGTCCCGGCTGCATAGGTCTCCATCTCTGACTCGCACTATTCTCGTCGTACCCAAGGAACTAGTATATACAGGCCGATTTGTGCACGTGCGACGACCATGGCCGAAGAGGTCGTGCCGCCTGGCGTAGTCCACTGCTCTTCAAGACTCAACACGACTTCAAGTAGTAACATGGTAACTGAGTATTACTCCCTCAGTATAAAAATGCAAGCCAGACTTGTTTTGCGTAAAATAAACATGGTATCTGGCTAATTATTCAACTAATAATAAATATTTTTGATGTATTGTATTTAAAATATAGTTTCATACGATATTGATTTTTCATAGTTTTTAATAATACATTATGCTAATAATAATTAATGATCAATTATAATATTGGAGACAGTATAATAGAATACACGCCTTTATATTTTTATACGGAGGGAGTACTATAATAGAAGAAAATTTCTTAGGTGTCCTTGAGTTTTTCTAATTCCTTTTGTGATTGAATTTTACCTCCATTACCTAGATCCCCTGGGTTTTCAATTTTATCCTCTCTATTCTCATTCCGTAAGTTGACCGTTAGATTTTTCTAAAATAATTATATTGCTCCTTTCTCTTATTTATATGCTACCTACTTCATAATTCTAAAAAAAATTAATTTATAATAAATCAATGGGACACAATATTATTTAATGCCAATTATGAAAAAACAAAATTTAATTTTTCAATTTTTTTGATAAAATACATATCATAGGTTCACCAAGAAATTAAGAACCAAAATTATTTATCATTTGGGTTTAAATTTTGATGAAAATATTTGACGAATTTCATCAAATTTTATGTGAAGATTATTTAAAATTTTAAATTTTAGTTTTCAAATTTGTAGTGGTCAGAATAATTCTCCTTTGTAGTTTTACAAATTAACATTTGTTTTAACTTTTAGAATTCATGTTTTTCTCAATAGCTTTGCATAGTAAGTATGGGAGAAGGGACAATATACTCATTCGAAAAAATAACTGTGAACTCGCGTCAACTAAATGGCCATGCATATAAATAGGATCAAAATTAAAACTTTTAGGGCCATCTAGGGACATATGCTAAGATTCAGAGACATAATGTAGAATTGAGTGAAAATTTAGAAGCACGCAAGAAATTTTCTGGAATAGGAATGTCTTCATCAATTGTAAGGCGATTGATACCCCAGCATTATGGGATTATGATTGTGGAGGCCATGGGCCTCCGGTACCTCACCACTAGCGTATGGGCCATTTGGATAGAGGATAGGCCGAACCATGTAATTAGAGATAAGATAGCACCCGACAGGCTTTACCTTGCATAATAAGAAAACATAGTTGGATAGGTCTCTATCTCTAAGAAGGAAATCCCTTAGCCGTATCTGGCTAGGATCCTTATCATGCACCCCTGTCCCCTAGTATATAAAGGGAGGCATGGCGCCCCATGAGGGCAGACGGAAGATCATTGATCACAAACCACCTCAGAGGAATAACACCTCAACTGGACGTAGGGTATTACCTCACATCGAGAGCCTGGACCAGTATAAATCTTCTCTGTGTTTCTCTGCAATCCACCGAATTCACCTTCGCCGAGTAGCCCTATAGTTTTATTGCCGGTGCAAAACATCGACAGTTGGCGCGCCAGGTAGGGGCTCCGGTGAATTCTTCATCAGCAAATTTGATGGATCCAACAAACGGAGTCGACGGCAACAAGTTCTCCCCCAGAGACAAGATTTCCTTCGGAAGCCTCGATTTCGTTGCCGACCAAATCGACAACCTTACCTTGGCCGGAACAGATCTAATCCAGCCGGCCGAGGAGCCAGCCGACGTAGCGCTAGTCGGCCCACAGGACGTCGCGATCTCCTTCCACGACTTACTGCGGCAGTCCTTCACATCGCCAAGCATAGGGACAACTCTCTCCTTCGGCGTCCGACTTGCGCTAGGCCTTGAGCCAGCCCGGGTTGGGCCGAGAAGGGGAGAGATCGTCAATCTCCCACACGGACTCGGCGACGCTGCGGATTTACATCCCGCACAACAGACCCGATCTCCTGCGATTTAGTTTGGACATGGCCAAGTGCCGTTTCAGATTGGATCTAGAGAGGTTGGGGTCATTCTCACTCCGATAAACTACTTGGAGTCCGACTCCAAGTCGGATAACGGTTCGAACGCCAGTTCGGACTCCAGTCTGGCGAGTTTTCTCCTCCCCCGCGAGATCTTCATGGCTTCAACACCACCCTCCGAGGTGCGCCGACTACAAGAGGAGCAACAGGAGGAGGCGGGCCGACTAAAACAACAGGAGGAGGCTGATCGTGAGGCTCGCAATGACGGGCTGCGCAGAGCTGGGTGAGCAGCCCAGCAGCAGATTCTCCAAACTAAAGTCGGCGATCACAACGTCTTCGTCACGCCGCAATAGAACGTTGTGGCCGCCGCAACTTTGCTAGACACGCTCCAGCTCGGGCCTGATCACCAGGCCACCCCAACTATCGCCAAGATCAAGGCGATGATCATGGCTGCTGCCTGCCAACAACAACAACAGTAGTCGAGCGACACCCTAGTACCGACTAACCGGTCGGGATCTCCAGCAGCGGGCTCATCCACATCAGCTCGGCGTCGGGCGGCTGGCTCAAGTCGGCCACGCGAGGAGTCTAGGCAAACTACACTCGGCAATACTAATAACAACAACCGGCGCCGTCACCAGTATGATCGCCGGCCTAATCAAGACCTCCGAGAGCGCCTACAACATGACCTTCGCCATACTATCAGCGCCGGGCGCCGCGAACGACAAGAAGACGAGCGCCGCCGACTGGAAGATGAAAACGAGCGCTTTGGCCTCCATCACGAGTGGTTTAACCGCCGTGGTCGAAGCCTGAGCCCCCATGAAGACGAAGGCATCCCAGCTTTCACTCGGGAGCTACAGGACGTCCATTGGCCGACTGGCTTTAAGCCCACTGGGATTGAAAAGTATGACGGCAAGACAAATCCCAAGTCCTGGCTCACCGTATATACCCTAGCAGTTCGAGCTGCTGGGGGTGACAACAAAGCCATGGCTAACTACCTCCCAGTCGCGCTAGCTGACTCAGCGAGGACATGGCTGACAGGCCTCCCAAGGCGGTCGATCGGTTCTTGGGGAGAACTCAGGGATCGGTTCATCGCTAACTTTCAGGGGACCTACGAGAGGCCGTCTTCAGAGCACGATCTTTATCAGTTGCACCAGAAGAAGAACGAGTCTCTGCGAGATTTCATCAAGAGGTTCTCTGAGAAGCGCAACAAGATCCCAATGATCCGCGACGAGGCTGTCATCGCCGCCTTCCGCAAGGGAGTAAAGGACGCCCCATTCATCGCGAAGTTCACTCGGAAATCACCGCCGTCTGTCCGGGCTCTGTTCGACATGGCCAATAAATACACCAACTCGGCTGAAGCGGTCGCAGAGGCCCTCGACGAGAAGAAGGAGTCCCGACAGAAGGACCAAAAGGCGAAAGCCGACAACAAGCCGTCTCAAAACAAGTCCGGCAGCCGCAAGCGGAAGTCGGACAACAAGGTGGCCAACATGGAGCGCACTCGGTCGCGGCCCCAGCGAAATAACGACTACCAGAAAGTCATGAGCGGGCCATGCCCCTTCCACCCCAAGGGCAAGCACGCGGCCAAAGATTGCTACATGCTGAAGAAGTTCGCCTCCAAGCAAGCTTCATCATCTGGCGCCGACAAGGACAAAGACAAGCCAGATCAGGGTCCGGCCGACGATTTCCAAGATCCTCAGGCCGAGCTCAATCACATCTTCGGAGGGCCGTCCGCGTACGAGTCCAAGCGCAAACAAAAGCTAACAGCGCGCGATATCAACACGGTCTCCACGTCAGACACCCCCCAGTACCTGCGCTGGTCAGAGATGGCCATCACTTTCAATCGCGCAGATCACCCAGATCGGGTTTCTCACCCGGGACGTTACCCACTCGTCCTGGACCCGGTCGTCAGACACATCAGGCTGAAGAAAACCCTTATCGACAGAGGTAGCGCGCTCAACATCTTATTCGCCAAGACTTTGGACGAGATGAAGATTCCTCGTTCAGAACTACGGCCAAGTACTGCGCCCTTCCACGGGATAATTCCCGGCCTGTCATCAACTCCACTCGGGCAGATAATCTTGCCGGTAACCTTCGGCACGTGGGATAACTTCCGCATGGAAAACGTCTGTTTCGAGGTTGCCAACTTCGAGACCGCGTACCACGCGATACTCGGACGATCGGCACTTGCCAAATTCATGGCGATACCGCACTATACATACATGGTGCTCAAGATGCCTGGGCCAGCAGGAGTCCTCTCCCTCCATAGCGACATCAAGCAAGCCTTCACCTGCGACAAGGAGAGCTGCGAACTGGCTCAATTACAAGAGGCGGCAGTCGGGCGCGATAGCATTCGGCAAGCCGTCACAACTGAAGTCGAGCAGGATCAAGTTCCGGCGAAAAAAGCAGCGAAGTCAGGAATTTCAGCGGACTCTGACATGAAGAAGATCCCCTTGGACCCTTCCGACCCCTCCAAGACTGCTCTAGTCGGGACCGGACTCGACCCCAAATAGGAAGATGTGCTCGTCACCTTCCTACAAGCCAATAAAGATATCTTCGCATGGAAACCGTCCGACATGCCGGGCGTTCCAAGGGAGGTGATCGAGCACGCCCTCAATGTGAAGACAGATGCCAAGCCAGTCAAGCAACGGCTGCGGCGCTTCGCTCAAGACTGCAAGGATGCTATTCGGGAGGAGATTACCAAGCTCCTCGCAGCCGGGTTCATCAAGGAGGTCTATCACCCGGATTGGCTGGCAAACCCAGTTCTGGTCCGGAAGAAAAATGGTAAATGCGCATGTGCGTCGACTACACCGATCTCAACAAGGCGTGCCCCAAGGACCCATTTGGTCTTCCTAGGATAGATCAGGTGGTTGATTCCACGGCAGGGTGTGACCTACTCAGCTTTCTCGACTGCTACTCGGGATACTATCAAATCAGCTTGAGGGAGGAAGACTGCTTAAAGACATCTTTCATCACGCCGTTTGGAGCGTACTGCTATATCACAATGCCGTTTGGTTTGAAGAATGCTGGAGCAACCTATCAACGGGCCATTCAGCGGTGTCTGCATACTCAGATCGGGCGCAACGTGGAAGCCTATGTCGATGACGTGGTGATCAAGACCAAGTCCAAAGAAGACCTCATCGCTGACTTGGAAGAAACCTTCCAAAACCTTCGAAGATTCAAGATGAAGTTAAACCCGGAAAAATGCGCCTCCGGTGTGCCATCCGGAAAGTTACTCGGCTTCATCGTCTCGCATCGCAGCATCGAGGCCAACCCGGAGAAAGTCAACGCCATCAGGAACATGGCACCCCAGACTAATCTCAAAGACGTCCAGAAGCTGACAGGCCGTATGGCGGCACTCAGCCGGTTTATTTCCCGACTGGGTGAACGGGGTATGCCCTTCTTCAAGCTCCTCAAAAAGGCGAACAACTTCCAATGGACTCCGGAAGCCCAGCATGCCTTCGAAGACTTTAAACAATTTCTCACATCACCTCCCGTGTTGGCGTCACCTCTGCCCCAGGAACCGCTAATGCTATATCTGGCGGCAACTACTCAGTTAGTCAGCACGGTGCTAGTGGTTGAGTGATCTGAACAGGGTCACATTCAGAAAATACAACGGCCAGCCTACTTTGTCAGCGAGGTCCTTGCCGACTCGAAGACGAGATATCCGCAGGTCCAGAAGCTGCTATATGGCCTACTCATTATAGTCCGGAAGCCGGTGCATTACTTTCAAGCACATCAAGTCACGGCGGTCACAACATTTCCACTCGGGGATGTCCTTCATAATCGCGAGGCCACCGGCCAAATCGCTAAATGGGCACTCGAGTTGATGGCATTCGATATCACCTTCCAGCCACAGACAGCAATTAAATCACAAGCTCTAGCCGACTTCGTGGCCGAGTGGACAGAAGTTCAACTGCCTACATCAACAGCGAAGCTAGAGTACTGGACAATGTATTTCGACGGTTCCCTACGGATCGGCGGCGCCGGGGCCAGAGTCATATTGACGTCCCCCACCGGCGAAAAACTGAAGTACATTTCTACAAATCCACTTCCCGGCTTCCTACAACGTCGCCGAGTACGAGGCACTTATTCACGGGCTCCGCATCGCTATATCACTCGGCATACATCGACTGGTTGTGTGCGGGGATTCTCAACTCGTGGTAAACCAAGTCATGAAAGACTAGATTTGTCTCGATGATACCATGGCGGCATACTGTCAGGAGGTCTGCAAGCTGGAAAACAAATTCGACGGGCTGGAAATAACACATGTCCTGTGTCAATACAATGATGCGGCAGACGAGCTGGCAAACATGGGATCCAAGCGAGAAGCAGTTCCGACTGGAATCTTTGTCGAGCAACTCATGGAGCCATCAGTCAAGAAGAAACCGGCACCAGAGCAGTCGGGAGACGAACCTACCCGGGTCACAAACGAGGTGCTGCACATATGTCAAGACTGGAGGATCCTGTTGTCAAATTTTTCCTGCGATGAACTCCCAGAAGATCGCAGTCACGCCGAGCAGATAAAGCGTCGAAGCAAAAGCTTCCTACTAGTCGGAGAAGACCTATACCGAAGGAGCGCATCTAGTGTCCTCATGCGTTGCGTCACCACCGAGGAGGGCAAGCAGATTCGCAGTCGATTCACTCGGGCATATGTGGCAACCATGCCGCATCCAGGATGTTAGTCGGAAAGGCTTACTGGAAGGGATTTTTCTGGCCCACAGCAGTAACAGACGCCAAGGACATTGTTCGCAAGTGCGAGGGTTGCCAGTTCTACACAAGACAAACAAATCTCCTAGCCCAGGAACTCCAAACCATCCCTATTTCTTGGCCATTCGCAGTATGGGGGCTCGACATGGTCGGGCCTTTCAAGAAAGCGCCAGGAGGGTTTACACACCTATTTGTCGCGGTGGATAAATTTACCAAGTGGATTGAGGCTAAACCCGTTGCAACAATTACAGTGGCACGAGCAAAGGACTTCATCATGAGTATATTATACTGGTTCGGGGTCCCTAACCGCATCATCACTGATAACGGTACTCAGTTCACGGGCGGCGTATTCCAAGATTTCTGCGAAGATTTCGGTATCAAGATCTGCTATGCATCTGTGGCACACCCGCGGAGCAACGGGCAGGTCGAACGAGCCAACGGTATGGTCTTACAAGGCATCAAGGCCAGGATATTCGACCGACTACAACCATACGCGGGCCGGTGGGTACAAAAACTCCCATCGGTTCTCTGGTCTCTCAGAACCACGGTCAGTTGGGCAACAGGGCAATTCCCTTTCTTCCTGGTCTACGGTGTCGAGGCTATGCTACCAACAGAGTTACAGTTCGGCTCTCCGCGAGCCTGGGCTTACTCAGAAGATGACTCAAATAACACCCGACTGGTCGAGCTAGATCAGTTGGAAGAAGCAAGGGACACCGCAACAATCCAATCGGCAAGGTATCTTCAAGGCCTGTGTCGCTACCACAACCGCAATGTCCATGGCCGCGCCTTTTTGGTCGGGGACCTCGTCCTGAGGAAAATACAAACCACCAAAGACAGGCACAAATTATCCCCAATCTGGGAAGGGCCGTTTATTATAGCCGAGGTCACGCGGCCAGGCGCCTACCAACTGAAGACCGAAGACGGCATTCTCATCAGCAACTCATGGAACAGAGAACAGCTACGTCCTTTCTATACTTAAGTTTTATGCTTTTTCATGTGTATATTTTCTCTGACTCACTACGCCGCTTGCATCAACCGAGTAGTGAGTCGGGGGCTGCATGTATATATGTGCTGTCAATAATATACGAGCTCGTCCTACTCAGTCATGAAGGTTTACTACAACTGTCTCGTTTGCCCGAGTCCATCTTCTTACTTTGAACAATTTTTTTAAGTTCTAACAGAATAACTCGGCACAGACCGCACGGTCAAGTAAAGCTAATGATGACTGAGTACATAAGCTTGGTGGCGTCGCACATATGTTTACACATGTTTCTTCACAAAAGTGTATACATACCGACTACATAATATGTTGCCCTTACAAACCCAGGTCTCGGGTAATTACCTCAGCAGTCGGCTTCGCCTGGGCAATCAGCTCCAGCGCCTCCTCGGGTGTCGTCTTCTCGGCAAACCCCTCCCCAATGGCTTCAATGTCTGCCCTCGGGTAGATGGATTTGGTCATCGCCAAGGTTTGGGCCACGCCGGCAACAACATGCTCATCCGAGTACTTCTTCAAGGCACTCGGTGCATTCTCAAGACGCACCTCTATTTAGGGGATCCTGCTGCAACTGGTTCCCACAGGTTAGGATCTACGAGGTCAAGGAGCCTTTCATGGACCGACGAGGGCTTCCCGTGACTCCCTGATGACTCTTATCTCCTATGTGTAAAACCGATACTGGGCCTGGACATTGACTCTCATATCTGTCCGGGTCCACCGACGAGTAAAACTTGTCAGACTCGGTGGCAGACAGAATGACTAATGGATTGGCTAAGATCACGGTCAGGTTGAGGACTTACTTTCATAGTCGGCCTCCCACCCGGCCCCGGTCTTCTCCAGTTCAGCTTTTTCCTTACCGAGCTTGACGACGGCCTCTTTCAACTCGGCCTTCTCTCGATCAAGCTCGGCGTTGGCCTTTGTCAGGTCGGCCTTGACCTTCTCAAGCTCGGCCCTAGCTTCTTCTGCCTTCTTCAGCTGGGATTCCCTCTCTATTCGGGTCTTTAACTCTGCTTCGAGGGCTGCACAACAGATTAGCCAAGAGCTCAACCGTGCAGTCATGACATAACTGGGCAGTCGGGAACAACGCAGCTGGATGAATACGTCGATGGTTCAGTCGGGAAGGCGCATTTGGGGAATTTACCTTTGATCTTTCCGGCTAGGGCCCAAGTCTCCTCCCTGAGCTGGTCGGCGCCACTCTTCAGCCAGGTTTCCCTCCCCGCGTGACGCTCCTCCATCTCGGCCTTCAATGCCCAGAGCTGCTCCAATTCTGCGAGGTGGGGAGCCATTTCAACCAGGATCTCTGTCATCGCCTCATTGCGGTCGACAAGCTTCTGCTTAGGGTAACTGTACATAAAATAATGTTGTAATTATTTAATACGATGACGATCGACATGTCTCATATATATACAATTATATAATAAATATATGAAAGAATTATATACCAAAAACTAGAAAATAAAAAATGGGCAAGAAAAATTTCAGAATTGGAGAGAAAAATTCAAAACTTTCCACAGACGGGCAAAACATCAAATTGGTGCTTTGGAAACATTTTCCAAAGGCGGCCCACGTATGCTTGCTACCTATGGAAAGCATTTCCATAGGCGGGCTTCTCTAATACTACGCCCGTGCTTTCCATAAGTGGGCGTATTAAGAGGTCCACCTGCGTAAATCATTTATGCAGGTGGGCCTCTTTAGAACCCCACCTATATAAAGGCTTTCTGCAGGCGGGCTTTTTAAGAGGCCCGCCTGCGTAAATACTTTTTGCAGGTGCCTTTTGTCCGCCTATGATGAAAGCCATTTCTACAGGCCTTTTCGTACAGGCGGCTGCCCCACCCACTTGCACAAATCCATTTTGCTCGCATCTAGAAATGATTTTCGTAGTAGTGCAAACTGGTGTTGTTGGGACTTGGAACTGGAATTATGTCTTTGTTTTCCTTTCCCTTAGTTTCATGGACGATATTAACTTAGCGATGAATATCTTATTTTTCTTGTTCGCTTGCTCATGAAAGTGTAAGACTGATCATGCAATAAATTAATTCATCGATAGATGATTGATTCATGTAGGTCAGGACCTACTCAAAGGAAATTTGCTCTCATGCCACATGTAAGTTGGTGGTAATTTCTCTTTTGCTACACATGTGCATATGACATGTGGCTCGAGGTTGGTTGTCATTGTTGATGTTTTATATCGGCAAAAATTATATAGGACTATACGTCGGACCTAAACTCGATGGATTCAAAAGACACAGAGGTTATTACTGGTTTAAGCACTGAATGTGAGGTAATACCCTACTCCAGTTGTGGTGTATTGCTTTCGTTGTATGTGGAATAATCTGCCCCAGGGGGCTCTTTACCCCTCCTTATATACTGGAGGGATGAGGGTTATAGGGTAGGAATCCCAGTCGGGCACAACCAAGGGTTTTCCTTATCAGTACATAGAGTCCGGCTAGGAATATATCCCTTTCTTTATCATGCAAGTTAACATGAAGCCGAGTCCTACTTTATCCCTAATTGTATTGGCCGGTCCACCTCTGTCTGAGTGGCCGTATTTGCCTTCCTTGAGGTACCTGGGGCCTATGGCCTCCACAGTAGCCCCTGAGACCTTCATAGTCGAGTCACCTCTTGCACCGAGTGCTCGTCCTCCACGGTGAAGAAATTCCTGAGTGCTTTGCTCTCGAGTACTCATTGTCCGAGTGCTTCTTATCCTGAGTCCTGCTTCATATCAGCTGGCAACGAGGCTATGAAGGGCTTCATGGAAATAAACAAATAGTATGCGCCGAATATGCGCACCTATTAGGTGTAGCCCCAAATTTTGTGCTTAATTGAGAAATAATTAAACATAAAGTTAAAGATCTTTAACCTTTTAGTCTTTTCCGAGTGATTTGTTTCCTTAAAATTGGACTCTTCAATCAATCATCGACTAGAACTTTACTCATGGCAATTTGGCTAAGCATGTAAGCCTTTTATCACTATGGACTCAAGCCCAATGTGTGATGAGGTGTACTTGAGAGATACCTGCATCCCTAATTATAATGGAGACCAGCTATTGATCCTTATAAGGATATATCCTCAATACCTGAAAATAATCAAGATACCCGAATGTATACACTCGACTGTAGGCTTAGCATGAAGCATATCTGATTATTTAATCAGTTCTTGTAACATAACACCTGTATCGCGATTTTAACTCGACCAACGAGCGACTCTATAGGGCATACTATTTAAGAACTTATATCTTCGGCCTACTACCGAATAGGCCAGCCCAAACCAACCTACCCAGCGCAACACTAAAAAATTTGGAGATTTTGATCATTGCTCAACCCACCCATTGCTCTGGAGGTGAGCCACCAAAGTATAGCAGATTTGATGCCAAAGTTGTCATAGGAATCCTCGAATATGCCGCCCATGAACTGAGTGTCGTTGTCTGTGATGATGCGATTGGGGGACTCCAAATCTGTAGATTATACTTAGTATGAAGTCTTTTGCCTAGGCCACAGCAATGGTAGCGACAGGTCTGGCCTCAATTCACTTTGTAAACTTGTCCACCGTGTGTAAACCCTCCTGACACCTTCTTGAAAAGCCCGACCACGTCGAGCTCCTAGACTGCAAAGGGTCACAATATTGGGATAGTCTGCAACTCTTGTGCTGGTAGATGTGTTTGCCGAGCAAAAAATTAACATCCCTCACATGACCGGACGAGTGCTTCAACGTCGGTAACCGCAGTCGGCTAGAAGAATCCTTGTCTGTAAGCCTTTCCGACCAACATTCTGGATACAGTGTGGTTTCCATAGATGCCCGAGTGGATAGATTGTAGGATTTGCTTGCTCTCCTTAGGTATGACGCAGCGCATGAGAACTCCGGATGTGCTTCAACGATATAGGTCTTCTCCAATTATGATAAAGCGTTTGCTCTGTCGCTGACTTGCTCATCTTCATTACAATCTTCAGGGAGTTCGTCTTCCAGTAAGAATTGAATGATTGGGATCCTCCAGTCTTGAAAAATAATAAGCAGCTCCATAGGTTCTAGGATTGGTGTAGCCTCCGACTGTATGGGTTCTGGTTTCTTCTTAACTGAGAGCTCCAGTAGTGGTTTCTTCTCTTGTTTTGGTCGAATAGGTACCCGAATGCTGCGCTAGCACAGCATTCGGCTGCCAACCCTCTTGGGGCGTACCCAACATGGCAAAATCATAGCTGAATAAGGTACCCAAACCTCGCATTAGCATAGGACCCTCATGGGGTGTACTCTACCCAGTAGAGTTGTGGCCAAATAAGGTACCCAAACCTCGTATTAGCACAGAATTCGGCTGGCGACCCTCATGTGGCGTACCCTACCTAGTAGAGTGATACCTGAGCCCCGACTGGTGCTGGAGGTCGGTTATTGGCCCACATGAAGCGTACAAAGATAAAGGTAACATCCGTGTCCCGACTGGCGCGAGTACTTAGTCAGTTGCCCTCGTGGAGCATTCCGAGTGATTTTTTGAAGTGTCTCATTTCAAGTGTATCTTGGTAGACTGGTCCAGCCCCCGAGTGTAAGAGATAGGCTCGTAGTCATGAGTTCCTGTTACGCGTATCCAGAACTGGGCCCTGCATTATAAACATATCGGATGAGTAGCATCTGATATAGAAAACAATCACCCAAAGAAACTTTATGTATTTTACAATAGATGTAAATATGTGTTCCTCCTCTTATTGATTTTAATTTCCTTGAGTAGCTGACCCCTTACGTTTAAACACTCTGCCCAACTAATCATAGCCCTGAGCGCCGGGAGTCAACGTATGGCTCTTTCCTAGACGCGCGTTTTGGGTGACTTGAGTTTGTCTTTCATGGAGCAAAGCTTCACGGATCGAAATTTATGCTACTCAAGTACTTTGTGACCATTAAGAGCAAAAAAAGAAAGTGCAGCATGTGCACCTATTAGGTGTAAGCAGCTGCGGCATTGGTAAGGTCGAGTGAGGAATTGACGATCTCATCCTTCCTAGATCCGATCCCGACTAGCGCTAAGACATATACGAGTCAAACCATATGGTAGTGAGTTGCCTCCAGCCCAGTTTGGATGAGAATATTATATAAAGGAAAAAATATTTATCAGAAAGTGATTTAGCTGTTCGGTATTCCACGAGTTGGGAGTGGAAAGTGCCATCCTCGTGGTTGAGCTTTCGAGCTCCCGGGCATGTCACTTGTCTTTTTCATAATCTTTGGTTTAGGGAGGTCTAGGACGGCTGCGGTCGACCATGGCGACGATGTCCTCCGACTTTCACTTGCGGTCACTGGTCTTGGATGGGATCGCGTCGTCCGTCTCATGTCATTCCTTTCTTCTAGGCTTGTCGTCAAGTGTCTCGGCAACAACATTGGCCGAGTCGGCATACTTGTTAGCCATATCAAAGAGGGCATTGACAGAGTTGGGCAGCTTCCGAGTGAACTTGGCTATGAACGGTGTATCTCTGACTCCCTTGTGGAAGACGGCGATGACCATCTTGTCGTTGATTTTGGGGATTGTGTTCCTTTTCTCGGAAAAGCGTTTGATAAAGTCTCGAAGTGATTCGTTCTTCCCCTGGTGACACTGGTACAGATCATACTCAGAGGCTGGCCTCTCGTAGGTGCCCTGGAAGTTTGCTAAAATCACTCATGGATTTCCCCTAGGAATCAATAGACACTCTGGGAAGCCCCGTTAACCATGTCCGTGCCGAGTCGGCTAGGGCAATGGGAAGATAGTTGGCCATTGCCTTGTGGTCGCTTCCAGCTGCTCGGATCGCCAGGGTGTATACTGTCAACCAGGATTACGGATTGGTCTTGCTGTCATATTTGTCGATCCCAATCGGCTTGAAACCTGATGGTTAGTCGACTTGTCATAGCTCATGCGTGAAAGCTAGAACTCCATCGTCCGAGTAGGGGCTCCGGCTCCGACTGTGGCGGCGAAACCGCTCATGATAGAGACCGAAGCGCTCGTGTTCGTCTTCGAGTCGGTAGGATTCGTCTTCTTCGCGTTCACGGCATCGAGCGTTAATGTCATGACGTAGATCTTGGCATAGTCGATCTCAAACGTCGTGGTTATCCTGGCGTCCATCGTGTTGATATCGCCGCCGATCGTTGTTGTGGCCTTGTGATCTGCGATTGGACTCTGAGTGGCGGTGGTCGAACCCCATCGCTCGGCACAGTGCTGCGGTTGATGATGTTGCAGCGTGGAAGTCGTCTTGTTGGAGGCAATTAATATATCGCCAGACTCTTGGCGTTGTTGCACCGCTGCTGCTATTATCATAGCTTTAATCCTGGCTATAGTTGGTGTCGCCTGGTGATCGGGTCCCAGTTGAAGGGTACCCATAAGTGTTGCAGTGGCCACGACGTTCTATTGTGGAGTGACGATGACGCTGTGGTCACCCACTCTGGCCTGGAGGATTTCTTGTTGTGCCAGCCACCCAGTTTTACATAGCTCGCGGTTGCGAGCCTCCCGTTTGGCTTGTAGACATTGATCTTCTTCCTCTTTTTGCTCATGCAGTCGGCGAGCCTCTTTCTCTTGTTGTTTGCGTAGTCGGCACGCATCTTGACTTGGGGTAGAACCCTTGGACTCCATAAAGATCTCACGTGGAGGTGAAAAGCTTCCTGGGCTACTTTTCGTCTGAGAGTCGGAGTCTAAGTAGTGGAGCTACGTAATGATGACCCCAACCTCCCTGGACCCGATCCCGAGAAGCTCTAGGATGAATCCGAGTCGAATTCTAGAAGATTGGGTTTGCCGCATCAGATTGGACTTGAAGATGGCTACGGCGTTGTTGAGTCCGAGTAGGGGATTGACGATCTCGTCTCCTCTAAATCCGATCTTGTCCGGCTCATGACCGTGTCTGAGTCGAACACTAAAAAAGAGAGTTGCCCCAAGGCTCATGGATCTTGGGTATTGCCGAAGCATGTTGTTGAAAACTGCTGCAGTGTTGAGTAGGCTTGGTCCCTAGCTGATCGGGCTGAAACCAAGTCAGATAGGGTGAGGTTGCCGAAGTTGTCGGCAATGAAGTCGAGACTCCCGAATCTGATGGTTTGTTCGGGAGAGAAGTTGATGCTGTCGACTCCTGTGGTTGGATACATCGTGCTTGATGACAATGATCTTGACGAATCCCCTACCTAGTGCACCAGCTGTCGATGTTTTATATCGGCAATAATTATATGGGGCCATGTATCGGACCTAAACTCGATGGATTCGAAAAACATAGAGGTTTATACTGATTCAAACACTCAATGTGAGGTAATACCATACTCCAGTTGTGGTGTATTGCTTTCGTGGTATGTAGAATAATCTGCCCCAAGAGCTCCCTACCCCTTCTTATGTACTAGAGGGATGAGGGTTATAGGGTAGGAAACCCAGTCGAACACGACCAAGAGTTTTCCTTATCAGTATATAGAGAGTCCAGTTAGGATTATATCTCTTTCCTTGTTATGCAAGTTAACATGAAGCCGAATCTTTCTCTGTCCAAGTGATCGTATTTGTCTTTCTTAAGTTACCCAGAGCCTATGACCTCCATAGTCATTCACCCAAGATGTGGCAAAAATGCAAGTGCTACTCAACTATGTGGCAAAAGAGTAATATTTCCTATCTGGAATCTTGACTTATAGCAACAAAATCAGAGAGATCTACTGGGGGCCGCATAAGTGCGTGATAGGCGCAAGAGAAGAGCACCTAAGCGTGCACTGCAACAAGAAGAGGTAAGGCCAGACTGGCTATGTCGATGTTTTACACCGGCAATAAATATATGGGGCTACTCGGCGGATGGAAACTCGGTGGATTGCAAAGGAACACAAGGAAATTTTATACTGGTTCAGGCCCTCGATGTGAGGTAATACCCTACGTCCAGTTTGTATGTATTTCTTTGAGGATATACGGTGGTAGTTCTGATGAACTGTATGGCCGTGTGCTTCTATGAGCTCTTCTATGAGCTCGTGTCCTTAGGGGGCGCCCTGCCTCCCCTTATATACTAGGGGACCGGGTTACAAGGTAGGAGTCCCCATCGGATTACGACTAGGAGATCTCCCCTTAGAGATATAACGCACCCGACTAGGACTGTATATTCCTTTCTATACAAGGCGAAGTCTGCCGAATTTAGCTATATCTCTAATTACAAGGCTAGGCCTATCCTCTGTCCGAGTGGCCCATATGCTTGTCATGAGGTACCCGGGGCCCATGGCACCCACAGTAGCCCCCGAGACCTTCATAGTTGAGTCACAGCTGATGCCGAGTGCTCATCCTCCACGGTGAAGTCTTCCCGAGTGCATTGCTCCCGAGTACTCTTTGTTTGAGTGCTGCTTCTCCCGAGTCCTGCTTCATGTCAGCTGGCAGCGAGGCTATGAAGGGCTCCATGTAGATGTAGGAATAGTGTGCGCCGAATAGGCGCACCTATTAGGTGTAGCCCCCGACTTTGTGCTTAATTGTGAAAACAATTAAACATGAAGTCAAAGATCTTTAACCTTGTAGTCTTTCCCGAGTAGATTACTACTAGTATATGAGACTCTTTGGTATCATGTCAACCGGAATATGATTTATAGTCTTGCCGAGTAGGGAACTACTCGTATATAGGACTCTTCGACTTCATGTCAGTCGGAATGTGTGTTTATAGTCTTGCCGAGTAGGATGCTACTCGTATATGGGACTCTTCAGCGTCATGTCAGCTGGAAAGGGGGTGTTTATAGTCTTCCCGAGTAATATATACTACTCAAAAATTAGACTCGTCAGCTTCATGTCAGCTGGAAAAAGTGTCTATAGTCTTGTCCCGAGTGGCGTCCCATTCGGAAGTTAGACTCTTCAGCTCGTCAGCTGGAAGAATGTTTATAGTCTTTCCCGAGTAGTGTACTACTCGAAAATTCGACTCGTCGGCATCATGTCAGCCGGGAATGAGAATTTATAGTCTCTCCCGAGTAGTGTACTACTCGAAAGTTAGACTCATCCGCGTCATGTCAGCGGGAATGAGAATTTTATAGTCTCTCCCGAGTAGTGTTACTACTCGAAAGTTAGACTCATCCGCGTCATGTCAGCGGGAATGAGATTTTATAGTCTCTACGAGTAGTGTACTACTCGAAAGTTAGACTCATCCGCGTCATGTCAGCGGGAATAATGCTGCTCATGGCAACTGGTGGCCATACTATGTAGGCCGAGTACCACTGTATGAAAATAAACCATTGCGTGGTTAGGTGTACTCGAGAGAGCTACCTGCATCTCCAATTTTAATGAAGACCAGCTTGTGATCCTTTAAGGATGTAATCTCGAGACCTGGTGGATAAGACAGATACCCAAACATATATGTTTTAGCAATAAGGCTCTCATGAAGCATATCTGTTACCTCATCGGTTCCTGTTGGCAGCACCAGCGCTATAATTTCAACTCAGCCTGCGGGCGGCCCACATGGAGGCATGCTACTGTAGGAACTCATTTGTCTTGGTGGCTACTTACCACTAAGCCGGCCCATGAACCAACACGTACCCAGCATAACCGCTCTATAGAAGTAGCATCCATCGCATGTCAGAGAGTTTTTTTGGTGTTGTTAACCGCAATCAGCCAGAGAAATCCTTATTCGCAAGCCTTTCCGACTATACGTTCTGGATGCAAACTGGTCCACATGTACCCGAGCAGGTATGATGCAGATCTGCTTGCGCCTCTCTCAGGTGTGACGCAGTGCATGAGAACTCCGGATGCACTTTGACGATGTAAGTCTTCTAGAAAAAGTCTAACTGACTTGGGAAAAGCCGAAACAAGGTACCCGAACCTTGCATTAGCAGAGGCGGCTCTAGGTGACCTCCTCAGGGGCTACCTATCCAACAGAGTATAGCCAAGTAGGCACCGAATTTGCATAGCATAGATTCGGCTGGCGACCCTCATGGGCTACCCAACCTACAGAGTTGCGCCAAATCAAACCCGAACCTACATTTTAGCGTAGGATTCGGCTGGCGACCCTCATGGGCGCTTGTACCCTACTTAGCCGAGTGGTACATAGCCCCGACTGGCGCCTGGGGGCCGATTGTTAGCTCCCATGGAGCGTAGTCGGGGAAGATGACGTCCCGACTGGCGCAAGTACTCGGTAAGTAGCCCTCATGGAGCATCCCGAGTGTATTTCGGCAGACTTGTCCAGCCCCCGAGCGTAGGATAGGCTCGCAGCCCTGAGTTCCTGTCACGCATATCCGGAGCTGGGGCCTGCAATATAAAAATATCGGATGAGTAGCATCTGATGATGAAAATAATCACCCGAATAAAATATATTTTACAATGTATGTAAATACGTGTTCTTCCTCTTTTTGATATTAATTTCCTCGAGTAGTTGACCCCTTACGTTTAAGCACTCTGCCCGACTAGTCATAGCCCCCTAGCGTCGGGAGTTGGCTCATGGCTCTTTCCCAGGCACGCGTTTTGGGTGACTTGAGTTCGTCTTACATGGAGCAGAGTTTCACGGATCGAGATTTATGCTACTCGAGTACTTTTGTAATCATTTAAGAGCAAAAACGGAAAAAAGTAAATGCGCAGCTTGTACACCTATTAGGTGTAAGCGGCTGTGGCACTAGCAAGGCCGAGTGAGGAGATGTTTATCAGAAAGCGACTTAGCTGTTCGGTATTTGGGAGTGGGGATGCCATCCTCGTGTTTGAGCTTGTGAGCCCCCGAGCATGTCACTTGTTGTTCTGATAATCCTCAGTTGTTGAAGGTCGAAGGCGGTCGTGACCGACTGCCACAATGGAGCCGTCTGACTTGCGTTTGCGATTCCCAGCTTTAGTTGGGACCGCGTCGTCGGTGTCGTCCCGCTTCTTCTGTCAGGGTGACTTGTTGTCATCGAGGGCCTCGGCAACAGCGTGGGCCGAGTCGGCGTACTTGTTTGCCATGTCGAATAGGGCCTTGACAGAGTTGGGAGGCTTCCGCGTGAATTTGTCGATGAACGAGATGTCTTTGACTCCTTTTCGAAAGGCGGCGATGACGACCTCATCCTTGACTTTCGGGATTGAGTTCCTCCTCTCAGAAAACCTCTTGATGAAGTCACGAAGAGACTCGTTCTTCCTTTGGCGCAACTGATATAGGTGGTACTCGGAAGATGGCCTCTCGTATGTTCCCTGGAAGTTGGTGATGAACCGTTCCCGGAGTTCTCCCCAAGAGCCGATTGATCGCTTTGGGAGTCCTGTTAGCCATGTCCTCGCTGAGTCAGCTAGAGCGACTGGGAGGTAGTTAGCCATGACTTTGTGATTTCCCCCAGCTGCTCGGATCGCCAGAGTGTAGACCGTGAGCCAGGACTCGGGATTAGTCTTGCCATCGTATTTGTTGATGCCTGTAGGCTTGAAACTTGACGGCCAGTCGACTTGTTGTAGCTCCTGAGTGAAGGCCGGTACTCCTTCGTCTTCACGAGGACTCCGACCTCGACTACGGCGGCGAAACCGCTCGTAGTGGAGGCCGAATTGCTCGTTCTCGTCTTCCAGTTGGCGTTGCTCGTCTTCTTCTCGTTTGCGGCGCCGAGCATTAATGTCTTGCTGAAGGTCGCGCCGCAGTCGGTCTCGGAGGTCCTGGTTGTCCCGACGGTCGCTTCGACGCTGCCGGTTGTTGTGGTTGCCGAGTGACATCTGGCTTGACTCCGCGTGCTGCCGACTAGAGCCGGCCGCTCGACGTCGCTTTGAGGTGGATGAGACTGCCGCTGGGGAAGTTGACCGATTGGTCGGTATAAGGGCATCTCCCGACTGTTGGTGCTGCTGACATGCAGCAGCGGTAAGCATGGCTTTTATCCTTGCGATCGTCGGGGTGGCCTGGTGATCAGGCCCAAGTTGGACCATGTCCAGTAGGGTTGCGGCGGCCACGATGTTCTGTTGTGGAGTAACGAAGACATCGTGGTCACCGACTCGGGTTTGGAGGGTTTGTTGCTGAGAGGTTCGCCCAGCCCTGCGTAGATCGTCGTTGCGGGCGTGCAGGCGTCTTGCTTCTTCCTCCTGTTGTTCTCGTAGTCGGCAGGCCTCCTCCTCTTGTTGTTCGCGTAGTCGGCGTGATTCCTGAGTAGGAGTAGAGCCTTTGGATGCTGTCGGGGGACGAAGCCTCGACGGCGGGAAGTCGGGAGACCCCCCTTTTGAGGTTTGGCCAGGGGAGCTGTTTCTCAGGTGTACGAGGCGTTGGAGAAGACGAGAAACAATGGCACACAGAGGAGGCGAGAGGATTTATACAGGTTCGGGCCGCCGGAGCGTAATACCCTACGTCCTGTGTGTATGCTATGTGGGAGAATGTGTATGGTTGTGTTACAAGGTGTACCCGGGGAGCTCGGAAGCGTAACCGGGAGACTTGGGGAAGAAGAACAGTAAAGGTTGCCTTGTTGTCTATTGCTCGAGCTTGTGCTGCCCCCTCTCATCTGCGGCATGGATCCTCCTTTATAGAGCTCAGGGGAGTCCACAGTGCCGGTACGCGGAGGGAGATATTTTCCGGTGAGCTCTCCTGTGCGCCCCTCCGCTTGCGACGCCCACGCTGGAGTTGGTGGAGCGTCCCGTCGCCCCTGTCTGCCTGCGACCCCATGCCGGGTAGGTCGGCCGTGGGCGGCTAGTCTTCGGGGCGTGAGGATGTGACGGGATGCGACGGAGCGTCTGGTCATCTGGTCGTCTTGGCTGATGGTGCAGGGAGACGTGACGGCGCACGCCTCTGCTGCGTGGAAAAAAGGAAGCCTCCATAGTCAAAGTCTTCTGACTGCACGGTCGGGGGTCCACGGAGGGCCATCGGGAGACGCCCACACGTGGCAGAGTATTTTGCGAGTTGGTAGTCGGCATCGGCAGTCGGTCAATCGGCCCCGGGCCTAGGTGTCGGCACCCAGGATCAGAAGGATCGGCGCCTGGGGACCGGAAGGATCGGCACCCGGCCGTCGGGCCCGGGCATCGGCGCCCGGCTGTCGGACCCCGGCATCGGCGCCCGGGGCCGATGGAGATGGCGCCCCGGGCGCCCAACGGGACATTGACCATAGCCGGTCTTTTCTTCTGCAGAAAGTAGGCCCGGAGGGGCTGTCGTGGCCGGAGATCCACGCGTCCCCGCAGAACGTGGGACCCCCAGTCCCACTTCGCCGACAGTGGCCCCTGGCCCTGTTGCTCGGCCGGGATTAGCCCCGGGCAGGAACAGGGCCACGTCTTGAAGAAAAGAGGGGACGCGGGGTCCGCCTGGTTCGCCATGGACTTGACGTAGCTTGATGACTTGTTGCGTAGTCTTGTAGAGCCGATGTCTGACGAGGAGTCCGAGGGAGGCGTCAATTCCGTCCTGACGCCACTCGCCATGCCCCCGAGCGCTGCCGTACTGGGGAGCGCGGCGATGCCACTGGAAAAGGCCGCTGGGTGCTGCAATGGGGTGGCGTGGCTCCGGGAGCACAACCCCGGCGCCAGGAGCTTTGCCGGCCCTTGGGCGGAAATTGGCGCCTGATGTGGTTCTGGGATGGGGCCCGAGCACCGACGGGCCCGGGAATGCCTTGACCGGGAGTAGACAGCTCGGGCCCTGGGTCCCGGGGATGCTTTCCCCAGGGGTAGTCACCTCGGGCCCCTGGTCCTAGTTGGCGCGGATCGACCGGGAGGCTGGGGTCTCCCAGGAGCGCGCGGTCGACTTCCGAGGACGCGACGCGGGCTGCATCAAGCGGCTCCCCGACAACGGCGAGGCTTCTGTTGAGGTGGTGGTTGTTGTTTTCGATTTTCAGGGCCCGAGAACACCGAGCGCCAACCGCCGTGAGCGGCCATAGCGCCCTTTCGGGCCCCGGCGTAGCTGCCCTTTCGCGTAGCTGCGAAAATGTTAAGGAAGCCCCGGTGGTTTTCGCTGTCTGGTGAATCAGGAGCAGCGCGCGGACGCGCAACGCTCCACTCCGTGCTGGGGCAGATGGCGGTTGCCGCCGGCCAAGTGCAGGCGGCAGCCCGCGGGAGCAACGGAAGTCCGCCCCGGTCCGGGAGGATCGTCGAGAGCGGACGGGCAGCGATCGCGATAGTGATGCAGCAATTGACCGCCCGCATAGTCGCGACCGGGTCCTTCGTGGCAACCCGGCGTTCGGACCGTCCTTCCACGGATCGGACCGTCCGAATCCAGACGATCCGCGGAAGGCCGGCCGGAGATGGAGGGCGTGGCGTCTGACTGAAGGGCGCCGCCAAATCCGCCGTCGACGAGTCCTCCTGCGCTCGGTCCAAGATGGAGGCGCGGGGGAAGAAAACATCTTTCCGGAAAGATCGCGTCTGGACCCGAGAGGCCGGGCTCGCGGTCCGGAAGCGTGAGATCCTTGCAAGCGAGCCGGCGGTGAAGGCCGCCGAGTCCTGGTCGGTGGAGATGGAAAGGGAGGCCGAGGCCTCCCGGAAGCGCGCGGCCGACTTTGAGGCCGTGGCCGACGCCGCAGCCACGGCGGCGGGGTTCTTCGAGCGGGGGGAGCACTTCGAGAATCCGGGGACCGACGAGTCCGGCGAAGACGCCGGTTGCCTTCCGACGTCATCCGCGGTCTGTTCCGATGAAGGCGAGCGATCTCCCCCCGTGCGACGATATCTCCGGCCCTCCGCTCGTGCTTGCGCTTGGCTTTTGCCTGTCTAGTACGAAGAGAGACATTTGCATATGTATATGATCATGTTTATATTTTTCGTACCTTGGTTCATTGTGTTGTTCCGGGAATGGAGCTCGGGCACGCTTCCCTCGTGGGCCTGAGTCCGGCATGCGCTTGGGACCCGGAGGCCCCGGTCGTCGTGCGGATATGTGTCTGGGATCCCGGGGGCCCCGGACTGGAATGCGGTTTTGATATAAGCCGGGTTCCGGGGGCCCGGGCTTGAATGTGGGATGTGAAACGACCTTCCGGAAGCATCCTCGCCGGGGCGGTGCTATCCGGGCTATCGCGCCCTATTCCGGGTGTCGCGTTCCTAGGCTTGCGCTCGCCTTGGCGATGCCGCCCTGGTTCGGCTCCTCGGTGTCAGGCCCGGGGCGCGGATTCGGGAATCCGAGCCTCGGTTCAAATATGTGCCTGGGACCCAGGGCCCCAGGCGGTAATGCGACTTGATACGTATGGTCGTTACGTGCCCAGGCACGGAGGCCCGGGTATGAACATGGACATATTGGGACGGCTTCCCCGGACCGCCCTTGCCGAGGCGATGCTGCCCGGGTCGGGCTTCCTCAGAGTCAGGCCCGGGAGGTGAGTCCAGGCCATATGTTTGCCGGGCGAGGGGCGCTCTACGACGGGCACCACACTTGCTGCCTGCGGAGTATTATTGGTGCGTGCCCAACCATCGACCCGCGTGTCATGACCTGAGGCCACGGTGGGGGGAGCGGGCACGAGCCTCGATGCAGCGAGGATGCTCTCTGGTTCTGGCCCGTTAGGGGCCGTTTTCGGGCTCAGCTTCCCTTGCGAGGGTGCGAGCTCTCGACACCGGAGGGGATCCTCGACCGGAACGGTCTGCCCGACTCGCGCTCGACTGGGCGGCGTGTCCGGATTATTACACGGGAGCCGGAGGCCCCGGACTGATTCGGGACGGACCGCCCGGGCTCTCCATCGCGTCCGATGGGGTCCGGCCAGTCGTACCCTATGTGCGTTCGGGGCCCGGAGGCCCCGGACTGATTCGGGACGGACCGCCCGGGCTCTCCATCGCGTCCGATGGGGTCCGGCCAGTCGTACCCTATGTGCGTTCGGGGCCCGGAGGCCCCGGACTGATTCGGGACGGACCGCCCGGGCTCTCCATCGCGTCCGATGGGGTCCAGGCAGTCGTACCCTATGACAAAGGAAAGGGGAAGACTTCCTCTAATAAAGGAGGAGAGGAGAGATTTTCATTGAATCAAAAGCCAACCAAAGGACCAGAAGCGTTACAGTCGAGGCTTCCCGGGAAGGTGGGGCGAATCGGGATGATCTCTCCGGCTCGGCTGTCCCGGGTGCCACGTCCGCGGCTCGCACTCGTTTTGGCGAGGCGGTCTAGGTTCGGGCTTCCCTGAGCTGGGACGTTGGTCGTCCTGTCCGCTGCCCTCGGCCAGATCGTCCGGCCAGGGATCGTACGTCCCAAACCGCGCGTTCGGACCGTCCGAGCCGGGGCCGGACCGTCCGAACTGGGCTTGGCTTGCTAAGGCTCCTGCCGGAAGTACTTGACCTGCTTGGCCAAGCTCTGGACGGCGCGGCACTCCGTGAGATCGTGCGAATCCGTCTCGTGGACGGCGCACCACTTCTGGGCCGCTGCCGTCGAAGGCGGCGCGCGTGCGGCCCTTGGCCGCTCGCCAGTGATGTTGTCCCGCGGACATCGTCGGACCGTGGGGCGCCCGCAATAGGCAAGGCGAAGCCGTCGGCGGCCGCCTTCTCCTTCTGTCGCTCCTTCTGTCCCGACGCGCCGCGGAGCGCGAGGACTCGCCGTATTCTTCGGGGTCCCGTCAGGGGCCCCGGGGCGTGGCTCGTTCCACGCCCGGGCCCTCCTTGCGGGGCGCAGAGATCGGCGAGCTTGAAGAGCTCAGCCGTAGTCTGGACGTCGCGGGTGCCCATCTTTTCGAGCATGCGCCTGTCGCGCACACCCGCGAAAGGCATGGATGACCGCGTGAGGAGCGATGTGGGAGATGGTATTGCGAACCTGGCTGAAGCGCTGTAGGAAGTGCCTCAGCGTCTCGTCCCTGCCCTGGCGTAGGGCATGGAGGTCCGCCTCGGTCCCAGGGCGCGGAAAGGTGCCCTGGAAGTTGGCCACGAACTGGTGGCAGAGGTCCTCCCACGAGTAGACTGATCCCTCGGGGAGGTTCATCACCCAGGAGCGCGCCTGGGCCTTGAGAGCGACGGGGAAGTAGTTCGCCATCACTCGATCATCGCCACCGGCCGCCCGGATGGCAGTAGTGTATATTTGCAGGAACTCCGTGGGATCCACGGAGCCGTCATACTTCTCCGGCAAGCTGGGCCGGAACCTGTCCGGCCAGCGAACCTGCCGGAGGCCTGGGGAGAGCGCCAGGCAACCCGAGCCGTACAGGGCGGGCTCGGGTAACAGATGATGGTTTCCCGTCAGTAGGTTGGAGCTGGAGGCCTGGACCTCGGAACGCGTGGCGGCGTCCGCCCGCCGCTCGCGCTGTCGCTCCATGGTGACCCGGGCGTCCTCGTCGGACCGCCCCCGGTTCAGCCGGTCACGGAGGTCGCCGTGGCCGCTGTCTGCCGGAGTCATGGCGTGTTGCGCCGTGCTCCGGGCTCTGTTTTGACTCGGGGCGGGGGCCGGCCCGCGCTAGACGTTGCGCGGTCGGCACTCCTGGCCCCTGCGCTGCTGTGGGCAGCGACCTGGCGATGGGCCGCGCCTACGAGGTCGGTGACTTCGTTGAGCCAGCGCCTCTCCCAGCCCCCGCTCCCGTTAAAAGCCGGGGGGTGGCGCAGGAGGGCTTCTGCCGCCAGGAGAGCTCCCTATGGCGATGCTGGCTGGAAGTCGAGGTTGCGGCGTGCCGTGGAGCGGCGCCTCCGCTCGCGCCTCAAGGATGAGGCCGTGGCAGACCCGGCGGGGCACGTGCCGGTTCCTTCCGAGAGAGAAAGAGCCGACGCCGCACTGCCAGGCCGCCGAGGAGCGAGCTCAGCCCGCCTGGGTTGCGCGACGCGTCTCCTGGAAGACGGGGAGCGCAGGGGGCTTACCACCGGGCTTACGCCACCGGCGGGTGAAGTCGTCGGACTCCTGGTCGGAGTCCCGCGGACGGTGGCCTCCTGCCATGGAGTGCGCTGGTCTTGGGGACGTCGGCGTGTCACCTGGAAAGGAAACTCCCCTACCTGGCGCGCCAGCTGTCGGGGGACGAAGCCTCGACGCGGGAAGTCGGGAGACCCCCCTTTTGAGGTTGGCCAGGGGAGCTGTTTCTCAGGTGTACGAGGCGTTGGAGAAGACGAGAAACAATGGCACACAGAGGAGGCGAGAGGATTTATACAGGTTCGGGCCGCCGGAGCGTAATACCCTACGTCCTGTGTGTATGCTATGTGGGAGAATGTGTATGGTTGTGTTACAAGGTGTACCCGGGAGCTCGGAAAGCGTAACCGGGAGACTTGGGGAAGAAGAACAGTAAAGGTTGCCTTGTTGTCTATTGCTCGAGCTTGTGCTGCCCCCCTCTCATCTGCGGCATGGATCCTCCTTTATAGAGCTCAGGGGAGTCCACAGTGCCGGTACGCGGAGGGAGATATTTTCCGGTGAGCTCTCCTGTGCGCCCCTCCGCTTGCGACGCCCACGCCGGAGTTGGTGGAGCGTCCCGTCGCCCCTGTCTGCCTGCGACCCCATGCCGGGTAGGTCGGCCGTGGGCGGCTAGTCTTCGGGGCGTGAGGATGTGACGGGATGCGACGGAGCGTCTGGTCATCTGGTCGTCTTGGCTGATGGTGCAGGGAGACGTGACGGCGCACGCCTCTGCTGCGTGGAAAAAAGGAAGCCTCCATAGTCAAAGTCTTCTGACTGCACGGTCGGGGTCCACGGAGGGCCATCGGAGACGCCCACACGTGGCAGATATTTTGCGAAGTTGGTAGTCGGCATCGGCAGTCGGTCAATCGGCCCCGGGCCTAGGTGTCGGCACCCAGGATCAGAAGGATCGGCGCCTGGGGACCGGAAGGATCGGCACCCGGCCGTCGGGCCCGGGCATCGGCGCCCGGCTGTCGGACCCCGGCATCGGCGCCCGGGGCCGATGGAGATGGCGCCCCGGGCGCCCAACGGGACATTGACCATAGCCGGTCTTTTCTTCTGCAGAAAGTAGGCCCGGAGGGGCTGTCGTGGCCGGAGATCCACGCGTCCCCGCAGAACGTGGGACCCCCAGTCCCACTTCGCCGACAGATGCCATGAAGATTTCTCGTGGCGGAGAGAAGCTTGCCGAGCTGGTATCCGACTTGGAGCCGGAATCCGACTGGGAGTCGTAGTCCGACTGAGAGTCGTAGTCGGAATAGTTGATGGGGGTGAGTGTAACTCCGACCTCCCTAGATCCGACCTCGAGCGGCTCGGGGCCGTATCCGAGTCGAACTCCAGGGGATCGGGTTTGCCGTGTCGGATGTAGATTGTAGATATCCACGGCGTCACCGAGTCCGAACGGGAAGTTGACGATCTCTTCCCTTCTCGGCCCGATCTCGGCCGGCTCAGAACCGAGTCCGAGTCGAACACTGAAAGGAAGAGTTGTCCCTGGACTCGGGCGTATTGGAGATCGCCGCAGCATGTCGTCGAAGATTGCCGCAGCGTCGTGTGGGCCGACTGGCGCGGAGTCAGCTGGTTCCTCGGCCGGTTGGATCGGGTCCGTGTCGGCCGGGGTGAGATTGCCGATCTGGTCGGCGACGAAGTCAAGGCTTCTGAATGCGATTGTATTTCCGGGGGGGAGTTTGCCGCCGTCGACTTCGGTTGCTGGATCCATCGAGCTTGTAGATGTAGATCGCGCCGAAGCCCCTACCTGGCGCGCCAACTGTCGATGTTTTACACCGGCAATAAATATATGGGGCTACTCGGCGGATGGAAACTCGGTGGATTGCAAAGGAACACAAGGAAATTTTATACTGGTTCAGGCCCTCGATGTGAGGTAATACCCTACGTCCAGTTTGTATGTATTCCTTTGAGGATATACGGTGGTAGTTCTGATGAACTGTATGGCCGTGTGCTTCTATGAGCTCTTCTATGAGCTCGTGTCCTTAGGGGGCGCCCTGCCTCCCCTTATATACTGGGGGACCGGGTTACAAGGTAGGAGTCCCCATCGGATTACGACTAGGAGATCTCCCCTTAGAGATATAACGCACCCGACTAGGACTGTATATTCCTTTCTATACAAGGCGAAGTCTGCCGAATTTAGCTATATCTCTAATTACAAGGCTAGGCCCATCCTCTGTCCGAGTGGCCCATATGCTTGTCATGAGGTACCCGGGGCCCATGGCACCCACAGGCTACAAGGGAGAACCGACCGTAGTCTAACAACTCAGCTAGAAGCTTGTCATACTCTATGATGAGTCCTTCGCGATTCTCATAATTAGTTGTATTACTCTACATCTTTACCATAAAATTTATCTTCGTGATCAAGGCCTAGCATACCCTTGGGATGTCTCTTTCACATAACCTACTTGCTTTTGTAGGATCCAATGTGTTGCTTCCCATTTGACCTAACTAGCTTCGGTGATCACGATAGAGATATGAGATATCAATATAGGGCAATCGGTTCAAGGAATTTTCTAAAGCCTAGACAAAACATACGATGACTACCTATAGATGTTATGTAACACGGTGGCACATCATATCTAATGTATTACTTGGGCCGACGAGTCTAGAGGCTTTGTACGTAGCTAGGGTCACCAATGGAACCTAGGTCCGACATTGGTTGTATGATAACTCAATTGAGGATACTGCGGCTAACAAGGGTCCTCTAACTCCTTTTATTAGAGACAAGTACAATATATGGCATATTGACGTATCTTTTGTCTCAAGAGCCCCACATGTAGTGTGTTAACATGTTCGATCTTTCTATCACTCTGATACAAGGAGACCGGGGTACGCGATTCGAATTAAACACTTTAATTCCTTCTCCATAGGGATTGAAGGGGATCTAGAGGGAAATAATTCGACACCTATTAAGGTCTAGAATTAATCCCTTAAATCCCCCGCAATCACCACCTATAACTATAGTTTAAACTCCTGCAATTAGTAGAATCATTAAGCCTGAAACTAAGATCATCACATTTTGTTCCTTTGTTGGACAGATCAAGGAATGCCAAGACTATGGTTGGGCTAGTATATCAATAAAATGTAAAACCCTAACAACCCATATGACCGCGTGGCCTAATGGACAAGCCGATCGCCTCCGGAGCGGGAGATTGTGGGTTCGAGTCTCATCGTGGTTGTAACAATTTATTTGTTGTCCTTTGTTTTTTTGGTTTGAATATTTTCTTGATGGAATTTTTTGTATTGTACCTTATAAGTATCTGATTCTATCCATGTGCTTAGTGAAGATATTATCATTCGTCAACAGTACAACAGTTTTCAAGTCGCCATGCCGGAGCTGAGCTCAAGCAACAAGCCCGCTGGCTCAGACTACAGTTTTTTTTTTTTTACTGTAAATCTTTTATAGAAAGCTGAAAATACATGGTTCGTGCTGGGTGTCCAGCTTACAATGCAGCCTAGTACACCAAAGTTTGAGAGGGAGCTACTACGAGCATAACAAAGCTATCGGACATCTCAATTATTACACCGTTCAATTCTCAATGTGACCACCATAAGATATTAAAAAAGTGGGATCTATACACGTATAAATAGTCACTCATCCTTCTTGTGTACATGACCACGGTTGACGTTTTTCCATATAATAATCACAATACCGAATAAGGAATAAAGGAGATACCAAACAAGGCCCTCAAAGTATGCGCTATTCGTCATCCACACAATGGTGGTGAGCAAGACACATACCATAGAGGATGTGATCTACGGACGCTATCTCGCAAATATCTCAATTGTTTGTAGACCTATGCTCATGCTTAGCTAGTTCTTAGAAAAAAGCCTCCTACTTTCATCCAAGTATTAGACATCCAAATATAAGAAGTACAAATAGACAGACTTAATGTATATATTACCCGACCGGTTAAATTATTATTAGTTTAGTGGTAAGCATGTCTATCAAAAACCCATAAGCAGAGAATGATCTTATAATAATTGTATCATTTTAATGTAATTATTTAAGATCATAAAATTTTTTTTATCTTAAAAATGTAAGCAGACGTAGGGGATACGGTGATGGAAATATGGAATCATAGACACATGTATCTGCTCATTGAGATGTTTGCTAAATATTGTAGCTTATGTTTCTGATAATAGAAGCGGGAGAGACTCTGTTCTCTTACTAAAAAAAGATGTTTAGATTAAAACAAAAGGCAGACCCTAACGAGAAACCGTGTCAATTTTGTGGAAAATACTCAACACCGGTCGTCCGACGCGTGTGGAAACGTCGGACGATCCCTGCATCTCCATGCAGCTCTCCTTTTGGTGCCGCTCTGCATGCAGCTCTCCTCTCTCGCTGCCGCTTGCATGCAATCCCACCCTTAATACTCTCTCTTATGGGCAAGTGCTTTCTTGCATAATATGTATTTAACTCTTTATTTGTGAGATTCAACCATTTTTTCTTCTAACACTAGTGTATTCGTTGCAATTAAATCTTTGCAACAAGATTTTGTATGATTATATTCCGATAAAACTATTTTTTAGTTTTTTTGTTACAATGGATATTTTTATTGTTGCATATGGTTTTTTTGGATGTTTCAATAAGTATTTACTTATGTTTAACTACTTTATTTGTAAATATTTCATGAGGTGTTCTTCGGATGTTTTAGCAATTATTTTGTGATGTTTTATCAGTTACAATTCGATGTTTCATAAAACATATAAAAATGTTTCTACAAAATCAAGTATTCAAAAATATATTGTATGTTTTATATGATTTTTCTTATGTTTCACTTGTTGGGACTTGGGACCAAATGTTTCATGTAGTGATTATCGGTATTATAGTCAATATTTTTTTAATGTTATATTCTTTTGAAATATTTTATGAAGCGAGTTGAAATACTTGATTAAGTGATGAAACAATTTCGTACAAGAGTTGAAACAACGCCCGATTTCTTTGTCATATTTTTTTCATTAAAATATAATTATGTGATATCTTGTTGTAAAGATTTAACTACAACGAATACAATGATATAATTAGATCATGGATCAAATAATTAGTTTACGAGAAAATTATTTATTATTTTGAAAGTTGTTAATAGAGGCTATATGCATGCACATGCATAGCACTGCTGTGTGTGCTGCAGTGTGCTACTATGCGCGCAGAGAGTGAAAGTCAGTGAAGAAAGTACTACCATGCATCTAGTCTGAAGAATGCACGCGCAGTGCGGTGGGAGCGTCCGATGGGAAGCTTCCCATCGGTGTTTTGATGAATAAAACAAAGGACTTCTAATGCATAATTTTATTTCATAGTTTTATAGGTTATCTATGGCATCTATTGTCTAAATGGTATTGTGATTAAGCATTTCATGTGATTTTATAGCCACTTGTATTTGTTTCTAAATCAAACACTAGAATACTAGAACTATGAAATATATGAACAATCTATCATATGTGAATATAATGAAATTAAAATATCACGTTAAAAATAATCTTGGTCAACCAAATAAAAATGGTCAAAAAAAGAGTAACTTGCACCAATAATGATATGATATAAAATAAATCACATATATAAAATCGATTACATATATAGTATCTCAAACTCAATATATATTTTTATGGGGCCTAAACTTTTGTTAATTATGCTCAACCAAATACTTCTTAAGTTGAATATGAGCCGAACAATCCTGAATATATACATCCTTCTCTAGCGTACTCTTTCAAATTTTACGTATTCTTCAGGGGAGACTTCAGGTGCTTCAACAATTGTTATACTTGGAGCCTCATTCAAATCAAGATTCTCCTCAATGTCTTCTTTCTTTTCATCTTTAAGTATTATATTATGAAAGATGATATAGGCTAGCACGACTTTCTTTAGTTGACCTCAATCATATAGATGAGCGCGTGACGGTGAATCGAACATGGGACAACGAGCAACACGATAGATGCTCTCTTGCCATCTACGCCACGCGTACATTTTTGTAGTAGTGTGTGTGGATACACTTTCATCATGAATTCAGTGAAGTTGTTTTCAGTGATGAACTGTACATTTCGGTCCCAGTTCTTGGACAGCAATATGAAGTTATTGCCCTAAAAAAAACGAGATCGAAGTTATCCTGTTTTACTTGCAGTTTTATCGGGGAGAGAGAGGGAGACGCCGATCGCCGGGACGACGATGAGGCAGACACCAAGTACAGTTCGCTTGGCTCTCTTGCTGCTTCGGTTTTGTCTCTGCTGCTGCTACTCGCATTGTCACCAGCTGCTCGAGCTCAGCAGCAAGCTAGGAAGGATCCATCTGAAGGTAGTAGCTCCCTGTTGTTGACTGCGTAATTTGGTTGTTTTGTTCGCTCAGTTGGCCAGGTTATGCTTTTCAGTTGTTAGCTAGGTTAATTAATTGTTTTATTGGAAGTTTGTGTTTAAGCACAGGTTTTGAGCGTCATTTGGGATGAATGTTGCGTTAACAGGTGTGCGCTGCACGTGAGGTCTGGGTGCATAGAGGCGCTTCATTGAGCCAGGATGTATATCGAGCATAGGAGGTTGCACGGCTGGAGTAAAGAAAAGCTAAATTACTCAAGCGAACGTTCTTTTCAGTTATAATGGGGTAAATCAGTCGCATGTCTTGATAAAATTGAGATGACTCTTTGTTAGTTTGTCCCATAAATCATTTATGCTTCTACGAAAGTGTGGATCTTTGTTTCTTTGCTTGGAAAGCAATTGTCTATCTCATAAGTGATAGTTATATTCTTTGCTAATTTGCTTATAAATTAGTTGTTTGATTTCATAATAATGAATTTATCTTGAAATCGGCTTTGCTAGTCGGTTTTGGTTCTTTCGATTCTAACGACTACATTAATTACACCAAATATCGTTAGATGATTCCGTGTTAAATACAAAAAAACTCAAGCAACAAGACCAAATCACACGGAGAAACCTTCCTGCTTGTTTTGTCGACTGAGTTCGATGAGAGAGTGATTTAAGTCCTCAATGCTACTGTTTTTAAGTTTGAGTTAATCTTTGTTTTTCCCCTTATACCTTGATTTTTTTTTTCATGAGATGCATATTGTGTTCCATAGCTTAGGGTTGTGATGTATACAATCATGTTTGTGCAATAACTTTTCTTAGGTGAGAAAAATTAATTCTTGTATACTCTACCATTTAGGTCAAACTTTGCATGATGGCGTAATATTATCTAGTGTGTAACTCCCGACCAGTTACATTTGAAATGAGCAGCAGCTATAGAAATTTGCAGTTGTATTTCTCACCAATTTTGGCCGTTGATTCCAACAGCCTCCAGGCAACACTTTTGGAGAGCAATTGGAATGAACAGAACTTTTGGAAGAACTTTTAGTGAGGTCTATGGGAACCTTATGATGCTCTCTGAATGTAGGAATGGCCGAAGAAAATAATGTGGGAAATTTTCCTTTCCTCCATTTTTTTTGAAGGATTTCAAACAAGAGCTTATACATTTTATTAAAATTCATTTGAAAAGTCTAGAGCAATCTCAACATGAATATATTCGTCTGCAGCAAATTCTTGGTTTGCATAGCATAAGGAGTTCTGTACAGCCAGTGAACATATCCAGATCCGCATGCAGTTTTATACTTTTATTTAGCAAGAATTGCACCTCAGATATGAAAAAAATAGCAAGCCAGTGGTTTCCTTCGGCAATGAACTGCACCTCAATGAAAAGAAACTGTTGGAGCACTGTTTTTTCTTTTTTGCTATGTTACCTATTTATTGGAACGGAGAGTGGGATGGTGAGCCTCCTGGAGAACATATCATATCCCGTTTATGTGCGGTGAATTTATGAGATTAGTTGAAACTTTAAATATGTTATGCGATTATTTACACGGTTAAATAGATTAATGGTGTAAGAAAGTGGCATCTTTTAAGATAATGGGTAGAAATCCGATATCTATATCTAATTTATGGAAATATATTTAGAGGTATCGTTGGAGGCTAATTTTTTAGAGACCCAAAATTTTAGGATTGTGATCCGCTTTGGGTTGCCATTGGCCATGCTCTACAGATGCCTGAAAATCTCACCCTAAAATTCTATTTTTCTGATCTCCAATCAGATTTTTTAGGTGTGGTATAAGTTTCTCTTTCCAATAGATAACTAAGAATTAATTTCCAATAAAAAGTGGGTCCACCCACACCAGGTGCACTACCCTCCTTGTGCGTGGCATGACCGATGCCGCTGTGAGTCTGCAATCCCCTCCCGCGTGTGCCAACCCTCTTCGATCGATGGATTGTGAGCGAGTAGGCATGCCTAACTTATGGAGAGCGAGAAATATAGGATTGGGAGTTCTAATTTTTAGGCATCGCTATAACAAAACTGTTGCAGACGTTTTTAAATAATAACCTAAAATTTTAGGATTCTGTTGCATGCTCGGTGTCTGGCTACATCCTAGCCTGATAGGGGCAAAGGGCATCAGTGCAGCTCAACACACTAGAGCAAACTGTTGTAGAACGGCTACGTCGACGGATCACCCAGATCCGCTCCCTTCCTTCCCGTGGCAGATGAGGCGCTGAGAAGATGTAGAAGATTGTATCTCTTCCCGCACAATCACACCATAAAAGAAGACAATGAATACAGAAGACACAGATATAGGGGTGTTACTCTCTCTTTATTAATCAATGATCAATGTGTGCAATGAAGGGATCCCTGTCTCTCTATTTATAGGTAGAGGAGGCTAGAGATAAGAACCATAAATTTATCTCTAACTAATTCAGATTGGTCCACAAGAAAGAATTTTATCCCCTAAAGAGATAAGGATTCATAACACTCCCCTTTGAACTTATCTGCGGCCAGCTCGTGCCTCGTCAAAACTCCTACCAAAACTCAGTGGAAAAAAAGGCTAGGAGAAAGAGTACATAGTTGCCGTCATGCGTCACACACCGTTGCCTCATTAAAAACCTTTGTGAGGATCACAAGCTCCACTCAACTAAGGGAAAAAGAGTACAACGTTGTGGACTTGCCGATCCACTGACTAGGCTATGTTCAGGGGTTCCACTCCCCCTGAACCCTGCAAGTCTCTAAGTCTTCTCATCTCAATTTCACGAACAAACTTTTGGAAAATACAAACTGGGAGAGACTTAGTAAACAAATCTGCCAAGTTGTCACACGACTTGAACTGCAAGATCTTTACTTCCCATTTCTTCTGAAGCTCATGAGGATAGAAGAATTTTGAAGTAATATGCTTTGTCATATTGTTCTTGATATAGCCTAACTGCATCTGTGCGACACATGCTGTATTATCCTCATAGATAATGGTGGGGGTATCGGGGATACTCAAACCACATGATCGCTCAATATGGTGAGTCATCCTCCTAAGCCATGCACACTCTCGTGCGGATTCATATAGTGCAATGATCTCAGAGTGGTTTGTAGACGTTGCTATCAAAATCTATTTACTAGATCACCACGAAATGGCTGTACCACCACAAAGAAACACAAAACCAATTTGAGAACGGGCATTATGGGTATCAGACAGATATCCTGCATCTGCATAGCCCACCATAGTTAAGTCTCGTTGCCTTGGAAAGAAGAGACCGAGATCTTGCGTATCCTAGAGGTATCTGAGTACTGTCTTAACGCCAACCCAATGTCTCCTAGTAGGAGACGCACTGTATCTTGCTAGTAGATTTACCTCGAACGCAATATCAGGCCTGGTGCAGTTCACAAGGTACATCAATGCTCCTATGGTGCTTAAGTATGGGATTTTCGGTACCAACACTTTCTCAGTCTCACTTTTAGGACGGAATGGGTCTTTGTCCCGATCAAGGGATCTCACAACCATGGGTGTCTTCAAAGGATGAGCCTTTGACATGTTAAATCTCTCAAGTACCTTTCTAGTATAGGTCGACTGGTGCACTAAGATCCTGTTAGGGAGATGCTCGACCTGTAGACCCAAGCAAAACTTGGTCTGACCCAAGTCTTTTATCTCAAACTCCATCTTGAGATAGACAGCCGCCTCCTCAGTGTCCTCTGCGTGGCCAATGATGTTCAAATCATCGACATAGACTAAGATGATACAGAAACTCCTCTGGGACTTTCTGATAAACACGCAAGGACAGTCCTAACTATTGACATATCCTTTCCCCAAAAGGAAGTCACTCAGCCAGTTGTACCATATACGACCATATTGTTTTAACCCATATAGCAATCTATCCAATTTCACACTGTACATGTTACGATTTGTTTTGTCCGGGACCTTCAACCCGTCAGGGACACACATGTAAATCTCCAAATCCAATGATCCATACAAATATGCGGTCACCACATCCATCAACTACATTTTCAATTCCATGCCAGCTGCCATAGACATCAAGTATCGGAACATTATGTCACTCATTATAGGAGAATAGGTTTCATCGTAATCGATGCCGGGTCTCTGCGTGAACCCTTGTGCTGCAAGCCTCGCTTTGTATCTCACCATTTCATTGTTTTCGTTCCGCTTCTAGACGAAAACCCACTTGTACCCAACAGGGCGCATAGTGGGGGGCGTCAGGCTTATCGGCCCAAAGACGCGCCTCTTAGCATGCGAGCGTAATTCCGTCTCTGTCGCTTCTTTCCATTTAACCCAATCCGAGTGCTTACGGCACTCTGCCATGGACTTAGGTTCATGATCATGATCCATCATGTCAGCGATTTTAAAAACAAAATTTATGTCGACATGTGTAGTCTTCCGGTCATACAATTCTCCTGAAACAACATAGTTTGTGGCAATTTCCTCATTTATTTTCTCATCCTAGTTTCCCAAAACAGGAGAGGATTCCGATTCGCCAGTAGGACTAGGTGCGCGTGCTAGTCCATTAGGGCCTCTACCCTTCTGGCATCCGTCCCCTGGACGGGTCTCCTTAGAGACTACTAAATGGAAGTGTGATACAGACGGCACCGTATTCAGCTCTTGCGGACATCTCCGCTTAGCCAGAGTCGGACTATCCGGGTTTCTCCCCCTCTTCCTAGTCTTAGGGGCTAGAGTAGAGTACGGATGAAAACGGTTGGGATAAATCCCGTACCGTCCAGCTCTGATTTCTATATTTGAACCGCTCGATTTCATATTTTCGGAAAAATTCGAAATCGGTACGAAAAACGGGATACTAAATACGAAATCGGGACGAAAACGGTATTGATGTTATCCCGATCGAATTCGCATTTCCCGTTTTTTGACAGGATATCCCGTTTTGATCCAAACGGGATATCCCGTTTTAGATAGCCTATATGAGCAGAAGCCCAGTGCACAGCCTTTCGTTCCATCAAAACAAACAGCACAGTTGGTGACATGGTTGATCTCCAACTGTGTCTGAATTTTAATCAAGACTTCAGTCTTATCCCTTTTGGCATGCTGGCCGGTTGTTGCAGCTACTTTCTAGTGCTTGTGGATTGTGGTTACTGTACTACTACAGCTGCAGCTGCAATACTGTTACTGTATTGTGTGTTATGCACTTGTACTACTGTGTTCTATGCAGTTATATGCTTCCATGTGTAGATATAATGCACTCATGCGAATATGCGATTATGCGTATGTTTGTTTTTATGCGTGTGTCAATCTTCCCGTTTAGTTTTCCGTATCCCGACCGTTATCGATATATTTTTGACTAAATTGGTTCGTTTTCGATATCCCGCCATTCCCGTGTTCGTTCCCGTTCCCGACCTTTCCGTTTCCGTTTCCGTTTTCGTATTAAAATGTGAAAGTGAAAACAGGGAAGGGGTTATCCCGACTGCTCCCGTTCGTTTTCATCCTTAGAGTAGAGTCTTCCTACATGGGTATCTCCACTCTCTTCGATGCATTTACCGCAGGGATATGCGACTTTGACACTCCTCTAGATCAGTGAAAGCGTCTAGTAGATTATTAGCTAAGTCTTGAAGGTGTCTGATAAGTTGAACTTCCAGTTTAATGTCTGGCCAACGCGGGTCAAGAGTATGGATACTACTCGAGTTCCATTCTATTTCACGGCATTCCTTAGAGTCGAAGTACTTTCCTCTCCCTAATTCCGAAAAATGCTCTTCATCGAAGATGCAATCAGCGTACCAAGCCGTAAACAGATCCCCAGTTTTAGGCTCCAAGTAGTAGATTATGGATGGAGACTCATAACCCATAGATCCCTACCTTACGGTGCGGTCCCATAGTCGTACGCTGGGGGTGGTGAGATCGGCACAAACACAACACATCCAAACTTACGCAGATGGGAAACCACCAGTTCTTGACCACGTGCTAGTTGATGGGGTGAAGCAGAGTGATATGCAGATGGTCTATACTGGATTAGCTTTGCCGTGTGCAATACTGCATGGCCCCAAAATGTAGTGAGCTAATTGCTACCCTGTAGCAATGGTTTGGCAATTAACTTGATCCTTTTTATCAACGACTCAGCAAGGCCATTTTGAGTGTGAACATGAGGAACAAATGCTCTACATTAATGCCTAAGGCCATCCAATAGTCATTGAATGCCTTTGATATGAATTCACCCGTATTATCCATCCGAATCGTTTTGATGCAGTTCTCGAGGAACTCCATACACAAACGGATGATCTGCGCGATAAATCTGGCAAAAGCATGGTTCCTCGTAGACAGCAAGCATACGTGGCTCTACCTTGTAGAGGCGTCAATCAACACCATGAAATATCTGAATGGTCCAGACCAAGGGTATATGGGTTCACAGATATCCCCTTGGATTCTCTCTAAGAACTGTAGAGAGTTCGACCCTCAACTTCTCAAAGGATAGTCAAATGATCAGTTTTCCCGTTGTACAAGCGGGACACACAAACTCCTTGGGGAAGTTTTTAGTGTTTATACCATGACCTAACGAGCTAGTGACTATTTTTCGCATCATAGTCAATCTAGGATGACCTAATCTCTCATGCCAGATCTTAAAAGACTCTGAATTCCTATAGGTTGTCTGCATCGCAACATATTTGTTTGGGGGTTTTATTTTAGTATAGTACAGTCCATCGGAGCTCCCTGACATCTTTTCAATCACTGTGGTATCATCGTCCTTAGATAATATCATGAAGAGAAATTCATCTCCTCCTTCACATGTTGTGGTGAGGTGGTAGCCGCAACTTCAAATATCCTTAAAAGTAAGGAGCGTGCGTTTAGCACTTGGGTATAGAAACGCTTCTTCAATGAAGATCCTTATACCCCTAGGGAGTACGACAGTGGCTCGCCCTGAGCCAACTATGTGACCATTACTCCCAACAATGGTAAGGATGCTCTCATCCCGCTTACGCAATATCGTGAAGTACTTAGTCTCCCGTAGTATCGAGTGTGTTGCCGCGCTGTAAACCAAGCATGTCTCAGGCCCTATTGAATCGTACTATGCTTGTTCTTTATGAGAGATTATATTGATTCAGTTTATTATCAATGAAGTGAAAAGCAAGAACACAGAATAAAACAAGGCCAATATAACTCAACAGGAAAACTTTATTAATGTAAAGGACCATCCTAAACACACTGACCAGGATGCATAGCATCTTTATTACATAAACGACTCATTGTTCTACTAAAAAGAAAAGATTACATTGACCAAAATGATAACTTAGACTTAAAACTCATGACTGATAACTTCGGAACTACTGCATGTTGCCATGTACGTCCTCCTGTTCATCACCCAAGGGGTCATTGCCTTCCATATCGAAGTCCCCAAAGTCTCCATAGTCATCCCCAAGGCCAACATCAGCATCTACAGTAGCCTTGGGATCAACATCCATGATAGCACCATCAGCAGCAGCAGCAGTAGTAGACTCCTTAGGAACTGCAGTAGGTTCCTTAGGAGTAGGTTTCTCACCGGTCATTGGCGCCTGGATAAAGTGAGATTCTGGGCCCTGCCTCTTCGTCCAGTCTTGGTACATCTCAATGAGATGAGGTTCTGTAGTGCAGTTGTGCGCCCAATGCTTCGTTGAGCCGCATTTGAAACAACCCTCACCATCCTATTGAAATCTTCCAGCAGCACCAGCATTGGCCTTGCGCCCCTTGTGGCTAGGTTTCTTGCCCTGGTTGGCGGCCTTCTTGAGCCTCGCCCCATTTGGTAATGTGCGATTCCCGGGTCCCTTTCCCTTGGAAGAACCCTGTCCAGAACTCTGACCCTTCTGATAGACAACGTGAGCCTCTGGAATAGGCTGTAAACCAATAGGACGAGCGTTGTAGTTGGCCATCAAAAGTTTGTTATGGACTTCAGCATTCAACAACAACTAGATAAGCTTTGAGTACTTGACATACTTAGCCTCCCGGTACTACTCTTGCATTATCGAGTTTTTGGGGTGGAAAGTGTCAAGAGTCTTCTCAATCATATCCGCGTCTATCACCACCTGGTTACAGAAGCGAAGACGACTGACGATGCGGTGAATGGCATTGTTGTAGCTTCCCACGGTCTTGAAATCACAGAACCAAAGTTGAGCCCAGTCTGCTCTAGCCTTTGAGAGAATGGCAGTTTTCTCGGCGGTATAGTGGTCCCTCAGGGCCTCCCACAACATGAGAGATTCACGTAGCTCAAGTTATTTAGCCTTGAGATCCTCATGAATGTGCCTCCAGATGAAAGCAAGTGCCCTTGCCCGCTTCGCTACCGGAAGCGGAGCTACACCAGCCCCTTGCCGACGGATGGCCTCAGATAGCTCAATCGCGGAAAAGTGGATTTCACAGTCCATGGCCCAGGTTTGGTAGTTTGCCCTATTAACAGGGAGAACGGGAACTGTCTCTTGTTGAAGTCTGTGTCAGACATGGCCTGCTGTCATGCAAAAAACCAACGTCGGGTTAACTTGCAGGAAAACAAAGTCACAGAACAATGTAACGTAGTCTTATGTAATTACTGGTATTTTCCCAGAATTTATCTTGCATTTACCGATTTTCTATGATTTTTATTGGCCTTATGGCATTAAATTAATAATTTTATGCCCATAGAAAAATATCACACATGCAAGAAAAAATAAACCCAAATAATGCTTCCAAGGGAGGGGTCACTAGACTAGGTGATTATATATTTTTATGGAAGCATATTAACCTAGAATCATATCTAGATTATATAGTTGGAGTTGCATCAAATTAAAAGCAAATAAATGCTTAAAAACACCATCACATGGTTATTAACTAGCCCTGATACTCACATGCAAGAAAGCAACTAAAGAAAGGTCTACACAGGAAGTTTACAGCCACTAAACACAAATTGATGTAATTTCTGGTAAATTAAGGGTTCAAACTGTAAATATTACATGAACAGTGAACTATTGGCATAAAAATCAAACTTTTCAAGGACTTAAACGCAAATTGTCAATAAAACCTAATTTAATCGGGCCGAAAACGCTGTCGGGCCACAATCTTATTGGACTACGCGTACAGAACATGGTCCAAATGCCAAATGAGCCGAATTCTGGATTCAAGACCCATCTATGTGTCAATGTTTTGTATCGGTAATAATAATATGGGGCTACTCGTGAGACCTAAACTTGATGGATTGCAAAGGAAGACGGAACAATATATACTGGTTCAGGCCCTCGAGGTGAGGTAATACCCTACGTCCAGTTATAGTGTATTGCCTTTGAGGTTTCTCTGATGAGTTTGTATGCGCTCTGATTGTCTCTTCTTCTGCCCTCAGGGGGCGCCCTGCCTCTCCTTATATACCGGGGGATAGTGTTACAGAGTAGCAATCTCAGTCGGACTCCAACCAAGGGATTTCCTTCTAGGAATACAACGTGCCCGACTATGACATATCCTTTCCTTGTCATGCAAGGTAATATATGCCGAGTCCTATTATATCTCTAATTATAAGGTTAGGCACATCCTCTATCTGAGTGGTCCTAATGCTTCTTATGAGGTACCCGGGGCCATGGACTCCACACTATCGTTTCGGATTTTTATTAATTTGTGCGTGGGCCGGTCAGTGCTGTTGGACCAAAAGCGGTTGGGCGGTGGCAGGCCGGCCCCACCGGCACCTGCGGCGGCGCCCATCACCTAGCGCGCCGGCCGGACGGGCACGGCGGCGGCGATAGAGGACACTGACTGTCGGGGGCTGTGGAGATAGAGGCGGCGCATGGAGAGGAGGCCAGCTGGCGACCCATCGACTGCCCGGTGGCAAGACAGTGGCAGCGGCTTCACTCCCATGCGGCAATCAGTGCGGTGGTGGCTCGGCGTTGTGCGGCGGAGCTCCACCACGACCCACACATCCTCAAGACCGCGATGAGGCAGAGCTCAACGTCGACAACCGAAGCTCCAACGACGACGACCGATTCGCATCCAACCACGGCGTCTCGGCAAATCCCAATCCAAGGTCGGTGGCCATTCGTCCCATCGACCTCCCACCACAGCTACAAGACGCGTCGGTGAGAAATTGACGGCGGCGGCTGCCCATCCTTGGTATTAGGTCCTGCGGTAGCGGCATCATGGAGTTATTCTGGCCACAGCGTCTTGACGGAGTCTCGATCTTCTAGCGGCGGCCGGTCGTCCCATCGTCCTCCCACCACGGCTCAACGGCGGTGTCAGTGCGAGTTCAACGGCGGCGGCTGCCCTGTCTCAGCATCGAAAAACCAGCAGCAGTGACAACGTCGGTTTGGGGCTTCCTTCGATGATGGCGGTCTCCCGTAGCGGCACTAGTGGCAAGGGCCGGTGGCGCTTCCAACAGCGAGGGCAAGCGGCAGCCACGCATGTAGATTGTGGGGGGCGCCTCCACCAAGGCGGAAGCCCACCATGTGCATACAGTACCCGATCCCTAGATCAATAGTCGGATACACACATAGTCATCGGTGATACAAACTCAGAGTACACTAAATATTAAATACATAATAGAGTACATATAATACAAAGGTTTCCATCCAGGACAGGCCCTAGATGGACAACGGCAAGAACAGGGTAACTAGCAAGATACAACACAGATAGGGCGGAAGCAGGGGAGGAAAATTACTCGGCGATGGAACACGACGATACCATAGGCTTGGTTGGGAGTTAGGCCCGAAACCTCAGAAGTCCTCGTAGTCGGCTTGGTCCTGGAAGAACTCGGCAGCAGTCGGGTCGTTGTCTTCTTCTTCAAAACCTAATATAACATATATACAAATATAGGAACAAGGGTGAGTACTTTCGTACTTCGCAAGCCGGGGAAAGGTGCCATGTCAATCAACAAAAGGGGCTAAAATTCTTGTTTGTGAAAACAGCCTTTAGAAACATTTTGCTTGTCAAATACTAGTGTGTCCAAATTTTAGTTGTCGGAAAGAGACTCACGCCTCGATCCATTCCGCAAGTTGCTTTTCAACAACTCACCACATATAGTTACTGAATCATGTATTTTCATTTTCATCTTCCGGTGATTATCCGAGTGACAACACAACTCGGCGGTCACCCGAGTGGCTTCGACCACTCCTTAGGTTTGTTACTTCTCCTAGGTGGCTCCGACCACCCGTTGGCCCTGAGACTCGGCTACAACCAAATCTCAGCTACCTCTTTTAGCAACTCCGGCTACAACCGGTTATCAGCTCATTTGCTACACTAGCTACAACCAGTTAGCACAAACTCGCTGCCCTGGCTACAACTAGGTAGTTTGCTCTTTATCATCTTCTGGCTACAACCCGAAGACTTACTCCTGTTAACTTTTCACACACTTGCTTATGGTGCTTTAACACCCCGGGTCACACAGACCCGTTTTTGGCCACACAGGCCTTCCGTTTGCCACTCGGCAAACTCTGGTCACGATTCCCTTCCCATCAATCCATTTCACAAATCATTGGCAATCAAATCTACGCTATGGGAATCACCTTACATCGCCCTTAATCGTGGGCACGGCTGTTCGAACAGTTCAGCTAAACTCTGCAGAGGGTGTACGCTTTACTCAAACGACACGAAGCTTACACCGAGTACTGGCCTGTACCGGAAGTTCGTGACAAGGCCATTTCCAAAGCCAGTCTAGGGTTACCCAATGCCAGCAGGAGGATCCACACAGGATCAATGCTTCAGATCGGCTCCAACCACCATCAGCACCAGGGCTCATGAGCCACAACTCAGATGAGTCCACTCTAGTCGGCACCAGACTTCCCTAAACCTACAATTTACTCGGCCAGGGGCAGCCCATACTACCCGTATGGTCGTACTGTAAAATGCTCGGATGCAATCCCCAAAGGAAACGGTATTTATCGATAACACACAGCCAGGCCACACAGGCACTGTCTCTGTTCATCAAGGTTTTCACAACTTTATTTATTTTCATAAACACGCCGATACGCAGAGTACCGGGTTTTCAAACAGTTGAGCAAAAACCAATGTTTCCCAACGACAATACAATCGTTGCAGGGCTAAGCCATTCTACTCAGCATTCATATCCGTAGATAGGATGCCAACGTGCCATTTGTGGGGCTATCAAGGGAGAAGTACATCAACATCCTACCAAAATAAGTGCGACTACTGGGTAGGTCCGTCGGTTGCGCTTGCAGACCGAGGCCGATCAATTTAAAGTGTAAACTAAGCATGCATATTTTGCAAACAACATAATTTTGCACATATAGGAGACAATATAGTCAAAGGGGCTTGCCTTGTTCCAGCGGAAGATCTTCCTCGGCGAAGACGGCTTCTGGATCGTCCACTGGTTTAGGATCTAAACAAGTAGAAAAGATAATTACTGACACGCTGAAAAGAGGTAAAACACTAGGAAAAAAACATCGTGGTAGTTGGATGAAGGTTTATCATAGGCGGCTCAGTTGAGCTTGCGGATGGGGCAACAAAGCTCACCGGTTAGGAACTCCGGATGGCAGGCTCGGCGATGAGCGGCGGCGATAGAGCTCAGGGTCTGGGGAGGAGGAAGATGATGGTTTAGCAGTGAAGCTGGTGATGGCAGTTTGGCAGAGACGGCTGGCTTGCAAAACAGAGGGAAGAGGAGGCATGGATGTCCTTTTATAGCAGGCGTGCGAGGCGGGGGCACGGCGGTGCAGGGCGATAAAGAGGGAAAAAGGAGTCAAGATAAGCTGGCAAGGTGACGCGACGTCAATACAGAGATTGACTTAGGGATTGGGCGTGGCCGGGGGAGTTGGTATACACTGTAGCGATGATGAGACACTCAGGTCTTGGCAAGGACAGGTTGGAGGGATTTGCAGACAGAGCCTCTGACTAACCATTGGTCCAAGTGGGTTCTTGCGGTGCGGCGGTTATTGTCCATTGGTCTGAGCGGGGTTGTGGGCAGGTGGAGGTTGGATCACGTCACCACTTCTGTAGTCGGTGTCCAACGGGAGGAGCGTGGAAAACATGGCTGCGGTGCAACTTGGTGAGGCGATGAGACAGCACGTCCGTTGATAAGGCAAGGTGTCGTGAGCTTGACCGGATCGGGGCAGGTCGGGGTGGCAAGACAGAACAGGTTAACAGGGTAGTCGGCAATGCAAGGGGTTACTCGGCGGCAAGGGTGGCCGAGTGAACAAAGGTAAAAGAGCAAGATTCATGAACTAAGTAGGAATTTACTCGGCACAAGGGGAAAAGCAGTCGGCTGGCCAGGGAGAGAAAAACTGAGGAACAGCTGAACGGGACTGGAGAGGAGTTCGCTTTAAGAAAACGAATTCCAACAGGGAAACGAAAAACGGGTCATTACATAGATCAACCCAGCAGCGCGGGCGATTCCACGGCAGAGGCTTCCGGCGTGGCATCCATCGGAGAGAGAATAGAGAGATGCGGGGGGAACGCAAGGAAGACGACCGGTTCGGCTAGGCCGAACCGGGTTCACTTCCAGAGCAGGGAAAAACCGATCAATTATAATTTATTGCACACGGTTTTACTCTGATTTTCTCTGGTTATCAACAGATGCAATTGTAGAGTAAAAGCAGGAAATAAATTTACTGCTAATAACAGATCTACTACAAAACATATATTAAAAAAAACCAAAGAACAAGCATCCACCAGTCTAAAATCAATTTACAAATTGATAAACAATCAATTTTATTACTGTAGATTGATTGGCGCGAGAGGATTCGACGTCAGCCCAGCCGGTAGAGGTGCTGATAATGTGTTGTAAAATGGCTACGTCGACGAATCACCCAGATCCGCTCCCTTCCCTCCCGCAGCAGATAAGGCACCGAGAAGATATAGAATACCATATCCCTTCTTGTACAATCACACCAGAGAAGAAGACAATAAATACAGGAGACACAGATATTGGGGTGTTGCTCTCTCTTTATTAATCAATAATCAATGTATACAATAAAGGCACCCATGTCCCTCTATTTATAGGTAGAGGAGGCTAGAGATAAGAATCATAAATTTATCTCTAACTATTTCGAATTGGTCCATAAGAAAGAATTTTATCTCCTAAATAGATAAGGATTCGTAACACAAACAAAAACAAGAGCATTGTACTGATTCCTTGACAAACACACGGCATCAAACATAAGGACAGGGAAGGATTCTAATTAACCCTACACCAGCGCTAGGAGAAATCACATTTGCCACCAGGGGCGTACCTACGTTCATCCTTCCCAGTGCACATGACCTGACCCCGGATAGATTGTTCTTTTTTAGCTAATTTATACCATATTAATTATTATATTAGTTAATAAGTAGATCATCAGCATGTTTTAGACCCTATCAGAACTCACAAGATCCAGCGAGTTCCACTGCATAAGAAGGTAGATGATTTGAAAGGCAACAATTGTCACTGGTCTCTCTGAATGTGAAGTCCCTTGAAACTCTAGGACGTTGTGTCCATATGGATAATTTTTTAAAAAAATATTTTTTTTAAAAAAATATTTACAAAAGTATATTTTTATATCAAAATTTTACAAAAATATACTCCCAACGCCCTCTGGAAGGGCGTTACGTGGCAAACGGCCGTAAGCCGGGCGGCTGATGGCCATCTGCTATTTTGTAGGCAGCCCCCTGACCATAAATAAACCGCCCTCTAGGAGAGCGGCAAGGGGGCCACCTGCAAAGTGCAAAAGGTTAGTGGTATCAGAGCTCAAGGTTGTTCGGTGAGAGATTTCTTGTTTTGTAATTTTTTTTACCTATAGTCCAGAAGCCAAAAAAAATAGTAGATTAGATTACCGAGGTCTAAGACAATTCGATCCTTTTTACTAGTTCTGCTTAGTTTAAGTTTGTTGAGTTTTTTGTTGCATCGTTGTGTCAAGTTGCTGGTCTTAGCGTCTAGTCGTTTAGAGTCCACCATCATCGCCATCACCGCCGGTCGAGTCTTCAATCTAGGGTTTGCTGAGTCCGAGTTGGTCTGGTCGAATCCAAGTAGGAGTTGTGCTTGAGTCCGAGTGGGAGAACTTGCCGATCCGAGGTGGAGTTGAGCCGCGAAACCCTAACGTGCGCTATCTACCTTAAAACAGGCATAACTTTCGCATACGGTCTTGAAATCGGGCAATAAGTAGTCTGCGGACATCTACATAAAATTTCCCAGAAGGTTCTTCCCGGCTTTGCCGGGTTTGTCCGAAAAATTTTGCGAAATTCGGCTGGGAAAATTGAGTTTTTGAGGTCCGAAGTTTCAGCACGGGTTTTAAAGCATGCTCACAAATTTCTGCAGGCCACATCTTACATCGGTTTGAGCTGCACCTTTCTAATGTTTTACTGCTATTTTCAGAGTAAATATAATTAACCAGTGATTTAATGCGCATTAACCGATTTATGACGTCACCAGACTGGGAAGCCGGCGTCGACAGGCGGGCTCCACCAGCCAGTGGCGTGCGAGAGGCAGGCGCACGGCAGACCAAGTCCACCGCGGCCGAGAGCGGGCGCACCACGTGGCGCCACCGCAGGCAACCACGCGGGCGAGCGAGCGGGCGGCCCCGATCTGCCACCCGGCAGATCGGACGGCCCCGGGGAGCGGCGGCCGAAGCCAGCCGTCCCGAGCGGGAGGCGGCGGCGCGCACGCGACCTGATGGTCGCCGGCGGCAACCACCCGGCGCGGCGACGACCACAGGGAGGGGCGGAAAGGAACGGGAAAACGGAGGGGGTTCTCACCGGCGGCTCGCGACGGCGCGAAGACGACGGTGGCGACGAAAAAGTGGCGGCGGCCTCGGGACGACATCGGCGACGAAGCTCCGACGGCGGGGAATGGGCGAGAGGCGATTGCCGAGGTGTCCGTGCGCGCGGGCGAGGCGGTCCGGCGAGCTTCGGCTTCCACGGAGTGGCGGCCGAGATGCGGCGCGGCGCGGCGGAGGTGCAGGCGGTGGCGGAGTAGCCTGGCGGCGTCCGGAACGGCGGCGAGCGGCGGCCGGAGGCTGCGAAAAACGGTGGAGCTCGGGTGCGTGGTGGCGACGGGGTTCTGGGGCACTGGAAAGCTCGGCGTGTGGGGGAAAAGATGGAGGAGGGGGTGGAGATGGTTTTTATACAGTCGAACGGCTCCAATCGTGCACGGGAGAGTGGATGGCGGTGTGGGCATCGTGTGCGAGATTCTCGGGAGAGAGGGGACGTGGACGCCGGAGAACTCGGGGGAGTGGGGCGGACTCGGTCCGCGACCGTTTGAACGAGTGGAGAGCGCGGGGGATGAGGCGGGAGGCGGCGCCGGATCGGACGGCTCCGGGGAATTTCCCCTCCGCCCGATTCGGACGGAGGAGGAAGATGATGCTGACAGGCGGGCCCGGCCTGTCAGCAGGTGCGTGGGCGCGGGTGCGAGGGCGCGGGCGCGAGGAGCGAGGGCGCGGGCGCAGGCACGAGGAGGAAAAGGCCGGGGAGGGAAACCGGCCTGCGGCACAGTGCTGGCCGCGGGCCCAGCGATGGAGAAAAAGAGGAAAAAGAGAAAACAGAAGGGAAAAGAAAAGGAAAAAGATTTCCAGGGCGATTTAAATTCCAATAAGCGTATTTAATTTATTAAAAATAGTTCCTGTGCTTTGTAAATTCCACTAAAAATCCAGTTAATGTATTTTGGCACAGAGAATACAAGGAAAATATTCCCGGCCACGATAATTTATTATCTTGCATTTTACACCATCAATTAATTTCTCTATCCTTTTTAAATTTATTTTCTTGGGTATTTTTCACAGGTAATATTTAGTGTGGCTAAACTCAGGGTGTGACAACCAGCCGCCCGGCGTCGTGCTGATGTGGATGAGCCTGCTGCCGGAGAACTCGACTGGTTTGTCGGTATAATAGTGTCACCCGACTGCTGTTGCTGCTGACAGGTAGCAGCTATAATCATCGCCTTGATCTTGGCGATAGTCGGGGTGGCCTGGTGATCAGGCCCAAGCTGGAGCGTGTCCAGCAGAGTTGCGGCGGCCACGACGTTCTGTTGTGGCGTGAGGAAGACTCGTGGTCGCCAACTTTTGTCTGGAGGATCTGTTGCTGAGCGGTTCGCCCAGCCTTGCATAGCCCGTCGTTGCGAGCCTTGCGGTCGGCTTCCTCCTGTTGTCGTAATCGGCGTGCCTCCTCCTGTTGCTCCTCTTGTAGTCGGCGCACCTCCGGTGGTGGTGTTGAAGCCACGAAGATCTCGCGGGGCAGGAGAAAACTTGCCAAACTGGAGTCCGAACTAGTGTTCGAACCGTTGTCCGACTTGGATTCAGAATCCGAGTAATTTATCGGAGTGAGAACGACTCCGACCTCCCTGGATCCAATCTAGAGCTGCTCTAAGCCATGTCCAAACTGAACCGCGGGGGATCGGGTCTGCTGCATGAAGTGTAGATCTGCAGCATGGCTAAGGCCCGTGCGGAGATTGACGATCTCTCCCCTTCCTAGCTCAACCCGGGCTGGCTCAAGGCCTAGCGCGAGCCGAACGCCAAAGGAGAGAGTTGTCCCAAAGCTCGGTTAAGATAAAGATTGCTGCATTAGATTCATGATAGCTAGCGCAGCGTCTTGTGAGCCGACTGGCGCGGAGTTGGCTGGTTCCTCAGCCGGTTGGATTGGATCTGCGTCGGCCAAGATGAGATTGCCGATCTGGTCGGCGATGAAGTCGAGGCTTCCGAAGGTTATTGTGTCTCCAGGGGAGAATTTGCCGCCATTGACTCCTGATGTAGGATCCATCGAGATTATTAGTGTAGATCTTGCCAAAGCCCCTACCTGGCACGCCAACTGTCGATGTTTTATACCGGCAATGTGATTATAGGGCTACTTGGCAAGGGGAAACTCCGTGGATTGCAAAGGAACATGGAGAGATTTTATACTGGTTCAGGCCCTCGATGTGAGGTAACACCCTACGTCCAGTTGTGATGGTATTCCTTTGAGAATGTGTGTCGATCAATGATCTTCTCTGCCTCAGGGGCGCCCTGCCTCCCCTTATATACTGGGGGACAGGGTTACAAAGTAGGAGCCCCAACCGGATTACGACCAAGGGATCTCCTCTTAGAGATATAACGTACCCGACTAGTACTGTATATTCCTTATCGTACAAGGCAAAGTCTGCCGGATGCTACTATATCTCTAATTACAAGGCTAGGCCCATCCTCTATCCGAGTGGCCCATATGCTTGTGATGAGGTACCCGGGGCCCATGGCCTCCACACCAAACCTCTAAAGGCCAGGAATCACTTTGGCTGGGACTACCAAGGCAAGGATGATCCCAGCCGTGAATACCCTGACATAGCCGACAAGAACAGGGTCACTAATACCCTGCTCGGCTTCTTTGTCAATGGGGTAGTGGAGACTGAGGACACAGAATGCGCCCCCACGCCCTACAGCCGGAGCAGGCCTCGGCCACAGGTAATCTTGAAAGATTGATATTAGATTGTCATCCCGCTGTGATGAATGTCTATGAATTTCTGTCTTAGATTATTCTGCAATGCATGATGTATGTCGTCGAAATACTTGCAGGACCGCGTGGAGTTTGATTATGACTCCCAAAACCAGCCGGCCACCCAGTCGAAGAAACAGCCAGCCAGTCCTTCTGCAGCGTCAGGAACAGAGCCGACTGGGGCCAAACCACTACCGCCGACTGCCGCGCCGATTGGCCCGACAGCTGGCAGCTCTCCGCCGCCGAGCAGGCTATCAACCCCCTCGCCGACATCTTCTAGTGCTCCCTCGTGAAAGTTCAAGACTTCCAAAAGGTAAGCAATCTTTATGTGGAAGCCATAGGCCCCGGATACCTCATGACAAGCATATGGGCCACTCAGACAGAAGATGGGCCTAGCCTTGTAATTAGAGATATAGTAACCCCCGGCAAACTTTGCCTTGTACGATAAGGAATATACAGTACTAGTCGGGTACGTTATATCTCTAAGAGGAGATCCCTTGGTCGTAATCCGGTTGGGGCTCCTACTTTGTAACCCTGTCCCCCAGTATATAAGGGGAGGTAGGGCGCCCCCTGAGGGCAAGAGGTGGAGGTTCATCAAAATCACCATTACACATCCTCAAAGGAAATACACCACAACTGACGTAGGGGTATTACCTCACATCGAGGCCTGAACCAATATAAACTCCTTGTGTTCCTTTGTAGTCCACCGAGTTTCGATCCGACGAGTAGCCCTATATATTTATTGCCGGTGTAAAACATCGACAGTTGGCGCACTAGGTAGGGGCTTTGCCGAGATCAACCTTAACAAGCTCGATGGATTTGACAACCGGAGTCGACGGCATCAATTTCTCCCCTGGAGACGCGATCACCTTCGGGAGCCTCAACTTCGTCACAGACAAGTTCGGCAACCTCATCTTGTCCGACTCGGACTCGATCCGATCGGCCAGGAAATAGGCCGACTCTGCGCCGGTCGGCCCACACAACTCTACAGCAACCCTTGTCGAGTTGCTGTGGCAATCTTCCACTTGTCCAGGTCTCGGGACAACTCTCTCCTTCGGCGTCTAACTCGGACTCGGCCTTGAGCTAGCCGAGATCGGGCGAGGAAGGGGGGAGATCGTCAATCTCCCATGCAGACTTGGTGATGCCGTGGACATCTACAATCTACATCCGATGCGGCAGACCCGATCCCCTGGGCTTCGACTCGGATACAGCCCAGAGCCGCTCGAGATTGGATCTAGGGAGGTCGGAGTCGTCATCACCCGCATCACTTATTCCGACTCCGACTTTCAGTCGGACTCCGACTCTAAGTCGGACAGCAGTTAGGCGAGCTTCTTTCCACCACGTGAAGTTTTTATGATATCCAAGGGTTCAGCTCCCACTCAGGAATCACACTGGCTACACGAGCAACAAGAGGAGGAGGCCCACCAACTGCGAGAACAACAGGAGGAAAACGCAAGACACTTACATGCCAAGCATGATGCCCACAACGATGATCTGCACAAGGCTGGGCAGACTGCTTCACGGCAAACCCTCCAAACCCGAGTCGGTGACCACGATGTTTTCATAACTCCTCAACAGAACATCGTGGCCGCTGCAACTCTACTGGACACACTCCAGTTTGGGCCTAATCACCAGGCCACCCCGACAATAGCAAGGATAAAAGCCATGATCACCGTTGCTGCATGTTAGCGGCACCAACAGTCGGGCGATACCCTCATACCGACCAACCGGTCGGCTTCCCCAACGGCAGTCTCATCCGCCTCAAAGCGACGCCGAGTGGCCGGCTCTAGTCGGTTGCACACGGAGTCACGTCAGACGTTACTCGGTAATCCCGATGACAACCAGCAGCGTCAAAGCAACCGTCGGGACAACCAGGATCTCCAAGGCCGACTACGGCATGACCTTCAGCAGGACATCAACACTTGGCGCCGCGAACGAGAGTAAGACGAGCAACGCCAATTGGAAGATGAGAACGAGCGCTTTGGCCTCCACCACGAGTGGTTTTGCCGCCGTACTCGGAGTCAGAGTCCTCACACAGATGATGGTCTACCGGGTTTCACCCACGAGCTGCAACAAGTCGACTAGCCATCGGGTTTCAAGCCGACTAGAATTGAAAAATATGACGAGAAGACCGACCCCGAGTCTTGGCTCGCGGTCTATACTCTGGCGATCTGAGCAGCCGGAGGAGATCACAAAGCCATGGCTAACTACCTCGCAGTCGCTCTAGCCGACTCAGCGAGGACATGGCTAACGGGACTTCCCAAGCAATCAATCGGCTCCTGGGGAGAACTCCAGGAACGCTTCATCACCAACTTTCAAGGAACATACGAGAGGCCATCTTTCGAGTACGACATATCAGTTGCATCAAAGGAAGAACAAGTCTCTTCATGACTTCATCAAGAGGTTTTCTGAGAAGAAGAACTCAATCCCGAAGATCAAGGATGAGGTCGTCATCACCACCTTTCGAAAAGGAATCAAAGACACCTCGTTCATCGCTAAATTCACTCGGAAGCCTCCTAACTCTGTCAAGGCTCTATTCGACATAGCGAACAAGTACGCCGACTTGGCCGATGTTGTTGCCGAGGCCCTCGATGACAAAAAGGCACCCTGACAGAAGAAGCAGAAGGACACCATTGATGTGACCCCGACTAAGGTTGGGAACCACAAACACAAGTTGGACGGCTTCATTGTGGCAGTCAGTCACAACAGTCTTCGATTTCCAACAACTGAAGATTATCAGAACACCAAGTGACATGCTCGAGGACTCAAAAGCCCAAACACAAGGATGGCATCCCCACTCCCAAATACCAAACAGCTAAGTCGCTTTCTGATAAATATTTCTTCATTTGGCCTTGCCATTGCTACAGCTGCTTACACCTAATAGGTGTACAAGCTACGCTTTTTTTCTATTTTTGCTCTTAATGATTGCAAAAGTACTCGAGTAGCATAAATGCCGATCCATGAAACTTTGCTCCATGAAAAACGAACTCAAGTCACCCAAAACGCGTGTTTGGGAAAGAGTCATGAGCCAACTCCCGACGCTCAGGGGCTATGACTAGTCAGGTAGAGTGCTTAAATGTAGGGGTCAACTACTCGGGGAAATTAATATCAAAAAGAGAAAGAACATGTATTTACATCTATTGTAAAATAGATAAATTTTGTTCGGGTGATTGTTTTCATCATCAGATGCTACTCATCCGATATGTTTCTAATGCTAGGCCAGTTCCGGATAAGCGTGACAGGAACTCAGGGTTGCGAGCCTATCTCCTATGCTCGGGGGCTGGACCAGTCGGCCAAAAATCACTCGGAATGCTCCATGAGGGCTACTGACCGAGTACTTGCGCTAGTCGGGACGTCATCTTCCCTGGCTGCGCTTCATATGTGGGCTAATAACTGACCTCCGGCGCCAGTCGGAGCTCGGCTACCACTCGGCTGGGTGAGGTACGCCCCATGAGGGTCACCAGCCAAATCCTACACTAATGCTAGGTTCAGGTATCTTATTTGGTCACAACTCCGCTGAGTTGGGTACACCCCATGAGGGTCGCCAGTCGAATCCTATGCTAATGCAAGGGTCGGGTACCTTATTCGGCTAATATAACTAATCTCCGGCGCTAGTCGAGGCTCGTGTACCACTCGGCTAAGTAGCTACGCCCCATGAGGGTCACCAGCCAAATCCTACGCTAATGCTAGATTCGGGTACCTTATTTGGTCACAACTCTGTCAGGTTGGGTACGTCCCATGAGAGTCGCCAGCTGAATCCTATGCTAATGCAAGGTTCGGGTATCTTATCTGGCTATAACTCCGTTGGATAGGTACGCCCCACGAGGGTCGCCAGTCGAATCCTATGCTAATGCAAGGTTCGGGTACCTTATTCAGCTTAACCGAAGTCAGAGAAGACCTACGTCGTCAAAGCGCATCTGGAGTTCTCATGCACTGCGTCACACCTGAGGAGGGTAAGCAGATCCTGCAATATACCTACTCAGACATCTGTGGCAACCAGACTGCATCCAGAACATAAGTCCAAAAGACTTGCAGACAAGGATTCCTCTGGCTGATTGCGGTTATTGATGCTGAAATACTCGTCCTGACATGCGAGGGATGCCAGTTTTATAGGGCTGCGCTGGATAGGTTGGTTTAGGCTGGTTTATTCGGTAGTAGACCACCAAGATATGAGTTTCTACAGTAGCACGCTCAATGTGGGTCACTCATGGGTTGTGTTAAAATTACAGTGATGGTGCTACCAACAGAAACTGATTGGGTAATCAGATATGCTTCATGAAAGCCTAATTGCTGAGCACATGTGTTCAGGCATCTGTATTATTCACCAGGTATTGAGGATATATCCTTATAAGGATCACAAGCTGGCCTCCATTAAAATTGGGAATGTAAGTATCTCTCAAGTACACCTAACCACATATTGGATTAAAATCCATAAAGTGGTACTCGGCTTACATGCTTAGCCAACAATTGCCATGAGCAAATACTTTTTCAGCCGACATGACGCTAAAGAGTCTAACTTCAGAGTAGTGCACTACTTGGGAACGACTATAAACACTTTTTCCAGCCGACATGACGCTGAAGAGTCTAACTTCCGAGTGGGATGCTACTCAGAAAAGATTATAAACACTTTTTTCGGCTGACATAAAGCTAAAGAGTCTAATTTCCGAGTGACATACTACTCGGGAAAGACTATAAATTATTTCCAGCTGATATGATGCTGAAGAGTCCCATATATCAGTAGTATACTACTCGGGAAAGACTACAAGGTTAAAGATCTTTGACTTTATGTTTAATTGTTTCATAATTAAGCACAAAGTCGAGGGCTACACCTAATAGGTGCGCCTATTCGGTGCACACTATTCATACTTCTACATGGAGCCCTTCATAGCCTCGCTGCCAGCTGACATGAAGTAGGACTCGGGAAGAAGAAGCACTCGGATAAAGAGTACTCGGGAGCAATGCACTCGGACAATCTTCAACGTGGAGGATGAGCACTCGGCATCAGCTATGACTCAACTATGAAAGTCTCAGGGGCTACTGTGGAGGCCATGGGCCCCAGGTACCTCATGACAAGCATATGGGCCACTCGGACAAAGGATGGGCCTAGCCTTGTAATTAGAGATATAGTAACCCCCGGCAGATTTTGCCTTGTACGATAAGGAATATACAGTCCTAGTCGGGTACGTTATATCTCTAAGAGGAGATCCCTTAGTCGTAATCCAGCTGGGACTCCTACTTTGTAACCCTGTCCCTCAGTATATAAGGGGAGATAGGGCACCCCCTGAGGGCAAGAGGTGGAGGTTCATCAGAATCACCATTACACATCCTCAAAGGAAATACACCACAACTGGATGTAGGGTATTACCTCACATCGAGGGCCTGAACCAGTATAAATTCCTTGTGTTCCTTTGTAGTCTACCGAGTTTCGGTCCGATGAGTAGCCCTATATATTTATTGCCGGTGTAAAACATCGACACTTCAATCTTCTAAGAATCTTGAATGATGTGACAGTGTCTTGATACTTGACATATTGTGCAGGAAGCGAGTGGACATAGATCCCAAGGGGACTACGCCACTAGCTCCTGCCTCCAAGCCCATCCCAGCCGATCCAGAACCAGTAATGCCACCTGCCGAGCCGGAGGCTGCCCCAGCCGCTAAAGCTGAAGCAGTCCTGACAGCAGAGTTACCAACGCTGGCTAACCAGGGAGCAGATGTCAAAGCTGCTACCTCAGCCCCCGAGCAGATCACCGAAGATCCTTCAGCTGCCAAGTTCAGGGCCAGGACCCCATCGCCAACGTTATCGTCATCTTCTGACGAAGGAGATCTCCCTAGGCTCGAAGCCCCACCGCGCAACTTCACAAGAACTTTTCATTGGGTCACCCCCGAGGGAGTTGCAAAGAGCTACGAGCACGACGAGCAAGCAGCATTGATTGAGCACGAAAATCTTATTCATGCTGCAATTGCTGCATCCAAGGGAGTCCAGGTATGTAGCGAATCTCGCCATGTTGGGTTCTTGATAGTTTCCATTGATCTGGTACTCTACCATTTGACTTTGTTTTCCTCTGTTTTGTTCTGAGCAGAAGATCGTCGATTGCTCGGAGAAGATGAACAAGGTCCTGACCGAGCTCGTCCCCGAGCTCCAACGACTGCGCCAGCTCCAGGTTGCCAAGGACAACCTGGAGCGGACTAGCCAAGAGAGGGAGACATGGCTGAGGGGATCGGTAGACAATCTCAGGAATGAAAACTGGGCCCTAGCCGAAAAGATCAGAAGTAAGTCTTCTATGTTGTCCTCCCGAGTGAATCCCGAGTAGATTTCTCCAACATTGTTGATTCCCGACTGTCTTTGTTGAGTCTTGACTGCAATCTTGAGTTCCTGACTGTTTAATTTGCAGCCCTTGAAGCCGAGCTAAAAGCCCAGGCACAGGAGAGGAAAAAACAAGTTGAGAAAGCTAAGAAGTTCGCACCCCGCAGTTGAATCGACCACCTGATTTATTTTGGGTAGACCAAATGGGTCTTTGGGGCATGCCGTGTTTAAGTCGGTGTAGTCAATGCACATGCGCCATTTACCGTTCTTCTTTCAGACCAAGACTAGGTTTGCTAGCTAATCTGGGTGGTAGACCTCTTTGATGAACCCGGCTACAAGGAGCTTTGTTATCTCCTCCCGAATAGCATCTTTGCGGTCCTGTGTGAAGCGCCGCAGTCGTTGTTTGACTGGCTTGGCATTTTGGCTTGATGTTGAGGGAATGCTCGATCACCTCCCTTGGTACACCAGGCATGTCGGAAGGCTTCCAAGCAAATATATCCCTGTTCGCCTAGAGGAAGGTGACGAGCTCATCTTCCTATTTGGGGTCGAGTTCGGTCCCGACAACAGCAATTTTGGAGGGGTTGGAAGGGTCTAGGGGAATCATTTTTGTTTCAGAGTCCGTTGAAATTCCCGACGGCTGCTTTTTTAGCTAGAACTTGATCGTCCTCGCTTGTTGTTATAGCGGCTAGTCGGATGCTCTTACGCCCAACTGTGGCTTCTTGAGATTGAGCCAGCTCACAGCTTTCCTTGTCGTAGGTGAAGGCTTGCTTGACATCGCTGCGAAGAGAAAAAAAACTCTGGCTGGTCCTAGCATCTTGAGCATCATATATGTATAATGTGGCACCGCCATGAATTTGGCTAGTGCTAGCCGTCCGAGTATCGCGTGATACGCGGTCTCGAAGTTGGCAACCTCGAAACAGATATTCTCGGTGCAGAAATTATCCCGCGTGCCAAAAGTAACTGGCAGAGTTATCTATCCGAATGGAGTAGAAGACAGGCCGGGGATTACCCCGTGGAAGGGCGCTGTACTCGGCCGTAGCTCGGAATGAGGAATCTTCATCTCATCGAGCGTCCTGGCGAACAAAATGTTGAGGGCGCTTCCTCCATCGATGAGAACCTTCTTCAATTTGATGCTCCTGATGACCGGGTCCAGGACGAGAGGATAACGACCTAGATGAGTAACCCGATCAGGGTGATCCACGCGGTCAAACGTGATTGGCATTTCTGACCAATGCAATTACTAGGGAGCGTCTGTAGAGACTGAATTGACTTGGCGTGTTGTGAGCTTCTGCTTCCTCTTGGACTCGTATGCAGTCGGCCCTCCAAAGATGTGGTTGAGCTCAGCCTGGGGAGCTTGGTAGTCGCTGGCTGCACCCGAATCTGGCTTGTCCTTGTCTTTGTTGCTGCCAGATGTGGAAGTCTGCTCGGAAGCAAACTTTTTGAACATGAAGCAGTCCTTAGCCACGTGCTTGCCTTTGGATGAAAGGGGCATGGCCCGTTCATCATTTTTTGGTACTCGTCTGTCCTCGGGGGTCGCGGCTGAGTACGCTCCACAGCGGCCACCACGTTGTCCGACTTGCACTTGCGGCTGCCGGACTTGTTCTGTGGTGGCTTGTCGTTGTCCTTTTTGTCCTTCTGCCGGGGCTCCTTCTTGTTGTCCAGGGCCTCAACAACTGCGTCGGCTGAGTCGGCGTATTTGTTTGCCATGTCAAAAAGAGCCTTGACAGAAGAGGGTGGTTTTCGAGTAAACTTGGTAATGAACAGGGTGTCTCTGACTCCCTTGCGGAAGGTGGCGATGACAACCTCGTCCTTGATCATTGGGATTAAATTCCTCTTCTCAGAAAACCTCTTGATGAAATCACAAAGAGACTTGTTCTTCCTTTGATGTAACCGATACAGATAGTACTCAGAAGATGGCCTCTCATACGTTCCTTGGAAGTTGGCGATGAAGCGTTCCCGGAGTTCTCCCCAAGAGCCGATTGACCTCTGAGGAAGTTCAGTTAGCCATGTCCTCGCCCAGTCAGCTAGAGTAACTAGGAGGTAGTTAGCCATGGCCTTGTGGTCTCCGCCAGCTGCTCGAATCGCTAGAGTGTAAACGGTGAGCCAGGACTCGGGGTTGGTCTTTCTGTCGTATTTTTCAATACCAGTCGGCTTGAAGCCTAACGGCCAGTTGACTTGTTGCAGCTCATGGATGAAGGCCGATACTCCTTCATCTGTATGAGGACTCCGACTTCGACTACGGTGGTGAAACCATTCATGGTGGAGGCCCAAGCGCTCATTCTCGTCTTCTAGTCGGCGACGCTCATCTTTCTCATGTTCGCGGCATCGTGCGTTGATGTCTTACCGAAGATCACATCGTAGTCGGCCTTGGACATCCTGGTTATCTCGATAGTCGTCTTGATGTTGGCGCCGCCGGTCATTGTTGCGGTTGTCAAGTGACGTGTGGCGTGACTCCGAGTGCTGCTGACTAGAGCCGGCCGCTCGGCGTCGCGTTGAGGCAGATGAGACCGCCGTTGGAGAAGCCGACCTGTTGGTCGGTATGAGAGTGTCTCCCGACTGTTGATACTGCTAACATGCAGTAGTGATGATCATGCCTTTTATCCTTGCTATCGTCGGGGTGGCCTGCTGATCAGGCCCAAACTATAGTGTATCCAGTAGAGTTGCAGCGGCCACAAAGTTCTGTTGAGGATTTACGAAAACGTAGTGGTTGCCAACTCGGGTTTGGAGGATTTGCTGTTGAGCAGTCTGCCCAGCCTTGCATAGATCATCGTTGCGAGCCTCGCGCTCGTCCTGCAGGCGTCTCGCGTCTTCCTCCTGTTGTTCACATAGTCGGCAGGCTTCTTCTTCTTGCTGATCGCGTAGTCGGCATACCTTCTGAATGGGAGTTGAGCCCTTGGATGCCATGAAGACTTTGCGCTGTGGAGAAAAGCTCGCCGAAGTGCCGTCCGACTGAGAGTCGGAGTCAGAATAGTTGAGGGGGGTAATGACGACTCCAACCTCCTTAGATCCAATCTCGAGTGGCTCTGGGCCGTATTCGAGTTGAACTCCAAGGGATCGGGTTTGTTGTATCGGATGTTGATTCAAGTTGTCCGCGGCATTACCAAGCCCAAATGGGAGATTGACGATCTCCTCCTCTCTTAGCCCGATCTCGGCCGGCTGAAGACCATGTCCGAGTCGAACACCAAAAGAAAGAGTTGTCCCTAGACCCGGGCATGTTGAAGATTGCCGCAGCATGTCGACTAGGATCGCTGCAGTGTTACGTGGGCCGACCGGCACGGAGTCGGCTTGGTCCCTGGCCGATCGGATCGGATCTGAGTCGAACAGAGTCAGGTTGCCGAATTCGTCGGCGATGAAGTCGAGGCTCCCGAAGGTGATTGTTTGCCCGGGGACGAAGTTGATGCCGTCGACTCCGATGATTGGATCCATCAGGCTTGTCGAAGGTGATCTTGCCGATGCCCCTACCTGGCGTGCCAACTGTCAATGTTTTACACCGGCAATAAGAATATGGGGCTACTCATGAGACCTAAACTTGATGGATTGCAAAGGAACACGAAACAATTTATACTGGTTCAGGCCCTCGAGATGAGGTAATACCCTACGTCCAGTTGTGGTGTATTCCCTTTGAGGTTTCTCTGGTGAGATTCTGATATGCCCTCAAAGGGCACCCTGCCTCCCCTTATAATCCGGAGGACAGGGTTACAGAGTAGGAATACCAGTTGGACTTCGACCAAGGGATTTCCTTCTAGGAATACAACGTGCCCGACTGGGACTATATCCTTTTCTTGTCGTGCAAGGTAATGTATGCCGAGTCCTATTGTATCCCTAATTACAAGGTTAGGCCCATCCTCTGTCCGAGTGGTCCTAATGCTTCTCATGAACTACCCGGGGCCCATGGCCTCCACAAAATGCCCTCGTCGCATAGCGTGGTCTAAGGGCCTCACTGAAGCACGGTGAACTAGAACCGAGGGTCTTGAGCTGTACTCGGTCGAAGTAGGGACGGCGAGCGGCCTGCACGGCAAAGTATGTTATCCACAAGCTCGGCCGAATCGCAGCTCACCCTTGCACGTGAGGGGCTTCTTGGAGACAGGGCGCAACCCCTTTGGACCGTCCCCCCTTCAGAAGGCTCAAGACCGAAGACACCTAATAGAGCCCCTTTAGCGGCCCAAGACCGAAGGCATGAAGGCGAAGGGCCCAGCTCGAAGGCAAAGGGTGCAACGTACTTAGTGAAGACGAAGGGCTCTGGGACGGAGAGTTGGGGCCGCTGGCGAAGGATCTAGAAAGGCCAAAGAGACGGCATGGCGGGCAGAACCCCGTGGTGCCCGTCTCGGCTAAGGAGCAAGATGGCCAGAGAGGCTGAAAGGCCCATCGGGGCCCAGCCCACGTAGCAGCCCCACGGCCCACGTGACGGCCCAATAGCCCGTCATGAACCTGCAAGACAGGAAAAGACAGAAATACCCCTATAACTATCCCTATCAAGGGCTATGATGTAATACCACTTGTAAATAAAACCCCAGAGCCCGTAATTGTACCCTGGGCCTATAAATAGGAACCCAGGACACTGTAATGGCAAGGTAATGGCAAGGTTTTTGAGATTATTAGAAAAGATTTACTACCACAGTCCACTTTTAATTTCCACTGTTGTTCTCCGACAACACTAGCCATTACAGATGTAGGTCATCTTTAACACTGGTAATCTAGAGCCGTTACAGATGAGAAAAGGCTGATTAAAAAAACAAAAATCACATCAGCCAGGATAGCTCGGCCTCGTCGTTCCCGGCTGCTCATCACTGCGCGGTGCTGTAGAGGAGGAGGGAGCGGCAGTGGCCACTGGCTGTAGCAACAACAACACGGAGGATCGGTGGCTGGGGCGCCCGAAGAAGTCGTCATCGCCGGAGCCATCAGAGGATGATCCGGAGTCGGAGTGGAGGAACGAGTGCGAGGACGGGGAGGAGGACAGCAGCGAGAGGCTCCATCTGGAGGAGCTGGCTCATGGTGCCATCAGGAGGAGCTGGCTCATGGCGTTGACACGGATGGCCTCCACCTGGAGCGCCTCTAATCCGCCCACCACGGCTGTCAGCGCACCCGTCGCGTGCTTCACCAACCACCCAGACGTGGCGGATCACAACGACTGGAGCAACAAGCACGGGAGTATGGTGACTGCTTCCGTTCTGCTTTCTTCGATTCTTCCTCCAGAACATGCGGTGCGCACGAGCAACGTCGAGTCCGGGTCGTGGGATGGCACAATCCAAGTATTTACTATATATGTAACAGGCTAAGTTTAGCACAATTGTAGGCTTTTAATTCCAGTGTAAAAGAAGGAGAAAATTGCCTAAAAATCGTTTTCTGCGACCTGCTCTGTTCTTGCTCTGTTTTCGCCTTGCCAAAAATTTGCCGTTCCTACTACAGTGCCGAGCCGAGAGAAATTGAGAGGGAGAGATCTTGCCCATTCCCAACAAGTGGTATCAGAGCCACAACCCTTTCTCAAACACGTGCATGGAGAAGTTGCCGATTGTCCCGGCGGCGAGCAGTAGCGGCGGCGGTGGCGGAAGTTCGAGCTCATATCAGTACCCGCAGCTCTCGGCAACACACTACACTAGCTGGGCGATTCGCATCCAAGCGATCATGGAGGACCAGGGCGTCTGAGCGACGGTCCAGCCGGCACCTGGCAACGCCGTCGATTTGAAGCTATGCAGGAAGGCGAAGGCGCACCTACTCCAAGCACTTCTAGAGGATATTCTCATGCAGGTGGCAAAGAAGAATTCCTCAAGGAGATTTGGGAGGCTCTGAAGATGAGATTCGTCGGGGCCGATCGTGTCAAGAACGCACGATTGCGGGCGCTGAAGAGTGACTTTGACGCCATGCGAATGGTCGGTGGAGAATCGCTTGATGACTATGCAGGAAGGGTGACGGCGATGTCGGTGAAGTACACCAATGTCGGGGGGGGGGGCGCTGGACGACGCGGCCATGGTGAAGAAGTTGTTTGACACCATGCCGGATCGGTACCTACCCGTCATCATTGGCGTCGAGCAGTTCTGCGACATCGACATGATGCTGTTTGAGGAGGCGCTATCAGGCTGAAGGCGTTCAATGAGCGCACATGCTTGCGCCAAGCCGGGGGCGGGCTCACCGTCGGCGGCCAATTACTCCTCACTCAAGTTGAGTGGGAGACGCGGCAAAAGAAGGGCGGCAGTGATTCTTTGTCAAACCAGAAGGGTAAGGCACCCGTAGGTAGTGGCAATCGCAGCCGAGGCAATCGTGGTTGCAAGCGTGGCCGCGGCAAGGGAGGTCGTGGCGAGGCGCAGAACACCAACGGTGCGGGTGGCTCCGGCGGCGGCGGCCGTGACAAGAGTCACATACGCTGCTTCAATTGCAGCGAGATGGGGGACTACTCCACGTAGTGCAAGGCGCCCAAGAAGAAGGAGGAAGTTCACCTTAAATACGCAAGCCGACGATATCGAGCCGGCGCTGCTTCTTGCAGCTTTGGAGGAGCTACCACGGGAGGTGAACTCGCAGCTGCGAGAGGAGATTTCACTACCACGGCAGACTCGTCAAGAGGTGGTGCTGCTCATCAAAGATTGGGTGTGGCCAGAGCGGTACCAGATTGAGCACAGCACATCGCCGGCTACCATCTGGTTCCTCGACAATGGCGCAAGCAACCATATGACTGGTGACAAGGAAAAGTTCCGAGAATTGGACGTGGACGTCACCGACAGGGTGAGGTTTGGCGACGGTAGATCGGTGGAGATCGAGGGGAAAGGCTCGATCCTCTTTGCCTGCAAGAATGGAGATCAGTGGCTGCTCGAGGAGGTGTATTACATTCCCAGTTTACGCAGCAACATGGTCAGCCTTGGCCAACTCACCAAAACTGGCCACAAGGTGATCATGGACAAGGACGAACTCGAGGTGTTTGTGAAAAATCCGATGTAGCTGATTATGAAGGTGAGGCATACTCCAAACCGTCACTACAGGATCGAGCTCACTCTGGCGCATCCCATGTCCCTGTTGGTGAGCTTGGACGATTCGGCGTGGCTGTGGCACGTGCGCTTGGGTCATGTGAACTTTCAAGCGTTGAAGCTACTCGTCGACAAGTCAATGGCCGGAGGAGTTCCACTGATCTCATACCCGCAGCAGCTTTGCCAGGGCTGCTTGGTGGCCAAGCAGGCAAGACAACCGTTCTCGGTAGCAGCAAACTTTCAGGCAGAGAAACCACTCGAGCTAGCGATCTCTGCGGCCTGATCACGCCGGCAACGAATGGCGGTAATCAATACTTTATGCTCCTTGTGGATGATTGCACTCGCTGGATGTGGGTGTATATGCTCAGAACAAAGGACCAGGCACGGCCGACGTTCGCAAAATTCAAGGCATTGGTGGAGAATGCACGGGGATGCAAGATCAAGACGCTTCGCACAGATCGTGGGGGAGAATTCCTCTCCGCTGAGTTCACTCGACTGTGCGAGGACGTCAGCATCGATCGGCAGTTCACTGCCCCATACACTCCGTAGCAAAATGGGGTGGTGGAAAGGAGGAACTGCACGGTGATGGACATGGCACGATCCTTGTTGAAGAGCATGTCTGTGCCAGGAAGGTTTTGGGGGGAGGCGGTGAGGCACGCCGTCTATCTCCTCAACCGGCTGCCGACGAAGGCGATGGGCAACCGCACTCCATTCGAGGCCTAGACAGGGAAGAAACCTCACCTAGCACACCTCCGTGTGTTTGGGTGCACTGCACACGCAAAGAACACAATGCCACACTTGAAGAAACTGGATAATCGGAGCTCCCTGTTCGTGTACCTTGGTGTTGAGGAAGGGAGCAAAGCCCACTGCCTGTTCGACCCTCGTCGCTGCCAAATCCATGTAAGCCGAGATGTGGTGTTCGAAGAAAATGTTGCGTGGACATGGGGTGGTGTTGCAAGGGAGGTAGAGATGGTAGAATTTATCGTCGAGGTTTCCACCGACACCAGGTTGGAGATGAACGCAGGAGTGGCGGCGAGCGTGCCGGCGTGCCAGGAGCCACCCTCCCACTCGCTAGCACCAGGAAGGTGGGCCGACAAGGAGCCGGCAATGCAGACAGGGGAATCATCCTCCCCTGTGCCAGGATAACCGGCAACAGGCGCCGTCGGGCCAAGCAGCAGGCCAACGACACCGCAGACAAGCAGCAGCTCTGACAACGATGATGGACCATCCGCTATAGGCTCCTCGATGACATCATGCGTGAAACCCCACGCGTGGACCTGGTGGAGGACAGAGAAGATTGCCAGCGCTGTTAGCTGAGACGGGGGAGCCATCATGCTACCGCGAAGCGGCCGGCCAGCCAGCGTGGGAGGATGCCATGGCCAAGGAGATCGATGCCATCGAAAGAAATGCGACGTGGTCACTGACCACGTTGCCGGCCGGCCACAGAGCAATTGGGCTTAAATGGGTGTACAAGCTCAAGAAAAACACTGCCGGCGAAGTAATCAAGCACAAGGCGCGGCTAGTTGCAAAAGGCTATGTGTAGCGTCATGGTATCGACTTCGACGAGGTGTTTGCGCTGGTCGCCCGCCTCGACATAGTACGTGTCATCCTCGCCGTAGCAGCAAATTGCGGGTGGCAGGTGCACCACTTGGATGTCAAATTGGCGTTCCTCAACGGCAAACTGCAGGAGGAAATGTATGTTGCACAACCAGAAGGATTCACGGTGAAGGGCAAAGAGCAGTTTGTGTATCGGCTACACAAGGCGCTCTACGGACTCCGGCAGGCGCCACGCGCTTGGAACGCGTGCCTCGACCGGAGCTTGAAGCAACTCGGTTTTGCAAGATGTGTGCAGGAGCAGGCGGTGTACACCCGAGGCAAAGATAGCAGCAGTGTCGTCGTCGGGGTGTATGTGGATGATCTAATCATGACCGGCCAAGATTCCTCTGCAATTGATGAATTCAAGAAGCAAATGATGGCCGAGTTCGAGATGAGCGACCTCGGGCTCCTACACTACTACCTCGGCATCGAAGTGGCGCAAGGTGACGATGGTATTTCTATCAAACAGGCTGCATACGCCAAGAAGGTGCTGGAGCAATTCGTGATGTTTGCATGCAACTCCACCAAATACCCCATGGAGCCAAGGACGCAGTTGCACAAGGACGGCGAGGGACACCCGGTGGATGCCACGGAGTACCATCGCATCATCGGGTGTCTCAAGTATCTGCTCCACACCCAGCCGGACATGTCATTTGCGGTCGGTGTGGCAAGCAGGTTCATGGAACGGCCGACCGTCATGCACTACAAGGCGATCAAGCAAATCCTGAGGTATTTGAAAGGAACCATGCACTACGGCCTCGTATACAGCAAGAATGGAGGCGTCGAAGTGCTCACCGGCTACACGGACAGTGATCTCACTAGAGACTTGGACGATCGCAAGAGCACGGGCGGCATGGCGTTCTACATCAATGAATGCCTTGTCGCGTGGAATTCACAGAAGCAGAAGACAGTGGCGTTGTCGTCGTGTGAGGCCGAGTTCATGGCAGCAACGGTGGCGGCGTGCCAGGCGCTTTGGCTCCGAAGCTTGCTGGCCGAATTGACCGGGGAATAGCCAAAGCCGGTAAAGGTGTTTGTCGACAACAAGTCGGTGATCGCATTGATGAAGAACCCGGTGTTTCATGGACGCAGCAAGCACATCGACACCAGGTTCCATTTTATTCGTGAATGCGTCGAGGGAGGCCAGATCATCGTCGAGTTCGTTCGAACGGAAGAGCAGCGAGCTGATCCCTTGACGAAAGCATTGCCGGCGGCAAAGCTGGCTACGATGCAGCATCTACTTGGTGTCCACGAACTTGGGCCACTCCAAGATTAGGGGGGAGAATGTTGCATCTATCTCCTAGCGTGGCCCCGCGATGCTCCGGACTTGGCGGATCACAATGACTGGAGCGACAAGCACGGGAGTATGGCGACTGCTTCCGTTCTGCTTTCTTTGATTCTTCCTCCAGAACGTGCGGTGTGCACGAGCAGCGTCGAGTCCGAGTCGTGGCATGGCACGATCCAAGTATTTACTATATATATAATAGGCTAAGTTTAGCACAATTGTAGGTTTTTAATTCCAGTGCAAAAGAAGGAGAAAATTGCCTCAAAATCGTTTTCTGCGACCTGCTCTGTTCTTGCTCTGTTATTTATAATTGCTCCTTGTTAAAAGCCATTACACATAGCTACATACCAGTAACAGCGTTTTGCTCTAAGAGTCATTTATAACGGTTACTTTATAGAACCGTTACAATGGCTTAAAGAGAATCGTTACAGATGATTCGTTAGTGATGAAGGATTCTATAGCAATGAAAATATTTAGGAACGGAGGAAGAACGGTTCAGGCCGGCAATAAATCAGAATGTATGACACCATGTAACAATCATTTTATTTACTGATCTATAAGGTTACCAACCATTGCGCGACCATGCTTCTGCCAGTCTACAAGTTTGTTGGTGTTTTGATATTCCCAACACGCGTTCCATTGAATTTGTCAAAGCATAATTAACGTTCAACCACGATTTCCAGCAAACCAGGGCACTAATAGGAAAACTATTTTTACGGCCCATCAGTAACTAATTTATATATGATTGTAAAACCGCCCATAAAAAGGAATTTCAGAGTAGGCTTATATATGCAGTCGCGTATCGTAAATCACAAGTCATTCCATTTTTCGTGCACTACATGCTCGTGAAACCGCCCATAAAAAAATATCACATTAGGCATTAGGATTTATATTTGATTGTAAAACCGCCCATAAAAAGGAATATCACAGTAGGCTTCTATATGCAGTCGCGTATCGTAAATCACAAGTCATTCGATTTTTCGTGCACTACATGCTCTTGAAACCGCCCATAGAAAAATATCACATTAGGCATTAGGCTTCTATATGCAGAAGCACGTAGTAAATCACAAGTTTCACAATTTTTTATGCACATGCATATAAGGTTCGAACTCGTGACCTTTCGCTACAACATATAGCCTATCTACCATCTCACATATAAAGCACTTTTCATTAGAGGAGGAGGGATGCTGTTCTTTTTATTTCACCTCCCGAAAACTTGTAGTACCTATTTGACACTTTAAATAATTTTAAATGAAAATATCATCTACTATAAAGTCTCTTAGAGTTCAATATGTCTTCATCTGAGATCATTTGAAAAATTCAAAATTTTGTTTTTTAAAATGGATCTGGGAACTTGTAACAAATATTTGTGCTCCTAAATGATCTCAAATAAAAAAATATTCAACTAAAAAGTTGTAGATCTTATCGAGGGCTATAATTTTCATATAAAGTTTCACTCCTCATATTAACTTCATATGAAAAAGTTACAAATTTTTATTAAAATAGGTTTGTTTCTATTGTTAAGAGAACCATCCGTGCAAATAGAGTGGTTCCCTCAAGTAACTGCTTCTGAAAATTATGATTTTCACAGAAATCGTGTGTGAAAATGATTTTCACAGGAGGATGATTTTCACAGGAGGATTTTCTTATAATCCACCTGTATAATAAAAAAGGGATTCCGGTGAAAATGGTTTGTTTAAGTAGTGTGGAGTTGTTTGCCAAGTTTGGGTGAAAATAGTTTGTTTAAGTAGTCTTCAAGTTTGGAGTCTGTTATCTTGAACTTGAGTTTATGTGTTGTTTCCTCATGCGAGGATTGGAGTATTAGAACTCTTGTTTTTGTTGGCTATGTACACTCATGTAAAGTGTAGAGGCCAGAATGACATCCACTATCTTAAAAATCCAGCAAATTAGGATAATACCAAGAATTAGTACAGTAACAAGGTGATGCAGTATTTTTCAATGTTAACTAAAGGGACAGAGCTGGGAGTTGGGCGCACGATCTTCTCCAAAAATCGGGCGAGGTTTTATTAGTTGGAGAAAATTGTTTTATCAGTTGATCAAATGTTTCAGCTCATGTGATAAATGTTTTCAAAAGAGGTAAAATTCAAGAAATATTGGCTATAACACCAACAACCACTATATTAAACATTAAGAAAAAAAAAGGTAAAGTCAAAACTTAAAATATGCAACGGAATTGAATTCCAATTGAACATTCGCTTCTTATACACGAAACATCAAATTTTAACGGTTAAAAATATATATATTTTTCATCAGAATATAATCCTGTGATGTCTTGTTATAAATATTTAATTATAATAAATATAATGGTATAATTAGATTGTAGATGGGTTAATAAATAATTTAGTAAAAAAAATCATTTAACATTTGCTAATAGATGGGCCATACATGCGCACAGAGAGAGGGGGTGAGGCTTGAGAGAAAGAGAGAACGGGTTGGGACATGCAGCAGCTGGAGGCGGGGCGTCCGATCTGTTGAGCTGTGTCGGACGTTCCGCGGCAGCCATTTTCGTAACTAAAGTAGCAACTTCCATATCAAATCCTAATCAATTGCTCTCTTTCGGAAGAGTAACTAGAGCCAATTAAAATAATAAAGACAATTATTATTTATAGCTGATTGTATTTATAGCTAATTATTTTTTAGTGATAGAGAACATACTAGTAAGACAGGTGTGGTGATTTTAATAATTTCAAGATATGCCAGTTCAGTATATCGAAGAAGTCAAGGGGGTAGGATGTACTTGCGTGCGTTTATAGGAGCGAGTGTGTAACGACCCGTTTTTCTTCTCCCGCTAGTCTTCGCTTTCCCGAGCTCCCTTCCTATACTGTCAGCTGTGCCCCCGTTTTCTCCCTGGCCAGCCGACTACTTTCTCCCTTGAGCCGAGTAGATTGCTACTCAGTCCTTGTATCCTGCCCTTTTCCCTTGTCTTACTCGGACCTCCTTGCTGCCGAGTAGGCACTGTGTAGTGGCCGACTACCTTGTTGAGACCTGATGTTTCCCTGTCCCTCGAGTTGCACTCATCCGTTGGATGCCGACTACCGAAGTGGAGAAGAACCAGTTTTCACCTGCCCGCAGCACCGCTTGGACCGATGGACAATAACCTGCTGTGTCGCTTGGACCAGTGGTCAGTCCGAAACCCTGTCAGTGAGATTTCTCCAACCTGTCCTAGCCTTAACCTTAATGTCTCATCGCAGCTACAATGCCTGCCAACTCCTCTGACCCAGTTGGACTCTAAGGTCACTCCCTGTCAAATCCTTTCTCAGTTCACCTTGACTTCTCCTCTTACCCGTTGCCCAGCTCCACCGTGCTTCACTCTTGCATGTCGGCTATATATTGAGCCATCCATGCTCTTTCTTCCTTTGTTTTACAAACCGGCCAGCTCCAGCTCTGCTGAGTTCTTGTTCTCCTCTCAAGCTTTGGAGCTCTGTCGCCTGGTTCGCAAGCCTGGTTCAGCCGACTGCCCCTTTTCTGCAGCCGACTACTTCTTGATCCTTTTCTTGGTGTTTTACTTCTCCTACTCATCAGTGTTTCTTTCTGCTTGTTCAGAGCCTGAACCGGTGGACGATCCCGAAGCCGCCTTCGCCGAAGAAGACCCCTCCTTGGAACAAGGCAAGCCTCTTTGATCATATTGTTTCCCATATATGCAAAACTATGTTGTTTGGAAAATATTATGCATACTTAGTCTACACCTTTTTAAACTGTTGGCCTCGGTTTGCAAGCGCAACCGATGGACCTACCCAGTAGTAGCACTTATTTTGGTAGAATGTTGATATATTCTCCCTTGAGAGCCCCACAAATGGCACGCTAGTATCCTATCTGAGGATACAATGCCGAGTAGAAGGGCTTAGCTCTGCAACGTTGTTTCTCGTTGGGAAAACTTTAGGTTTTACTAAACTGATTGGAAAACCCGGTACTCTGTGTATCGGCGTGTTTGCGAAACAAATCAAGTTGTGAAAATCTTGATGTACAGAGACAGTGCCTGTGTGGCTTGGCTATGTATTATCATTAAGGACCGTTTCCTTTGGGATTTCCATCCGTGGTGATTCCCATAGCGTAGATTTGTTTGCCAGTGATTTGTGAAAGTATTTGATGGAAAGGGAACCGTGACCAGAGTTTGCCGAGTAAGCAAACGGAAGGCCTGTGTGGCTAGAAACGGATCTGTGTGATCCGGGGTGTTAAGCACCATAATCAAGTGTATGAAAAGTAAACAGGATGAAGATCAAGCTCCCGGGTTGTAGCCAGGGCAGCAAACTTAAGCCCCCGGGTTGTAGCCAGGGCGGCAGTTGTACAGATGTCTTCGGGTTGTAGCCAGAAGACGGATTGAACAGGCTCCCGGGTTGTAGCCAGGGCAGCAATGTTCGAGCCCCCGGGTTGTAGCCAGGGCGGCGGTTTAGCTAGCTGGTTGTAGCCAGCCTAGCGGGCATTAAGTGCGATGAACAGGCTCCCGGGTTGTAGCCAGGGCAGCAATGTTCGAGCCCCCGGGTTGTAGCCAGGGCGGCGGTTTAGCTAGCTGGTTGTAGCTAGCGTAGCGGGCATCAAGTGCCACAGCTGAGATTTGGTTGTAGCCGAGTCTCAGGGTCAACGAGTGGTTGTAGCTACTCGGGAGATACAGGACCAACAAATGCGAAGTAAAAGATGATAAGAACATGTATGATAATGCTTGATTCATTAATTGGCGAGTTGTTGAAAAGCAACTTGCGGAATGGATCGAGGCGTGAGCCTCTTTCCGACAACTAAAAATTTGAGCTCACTAGTGTTTGCAAAGAAAAGAGTTTCTAAAGGCAATTTTCGCAAATAAACCCTTAGCCTTTCTGTCTGACCGACATGGCATCTTTCCCGGCTTGCTGAGTACGAAAGTACTTACCTTGTTCATATATATGTATAGTAGGTTTTGGAGAAGAAGACGAAGAACCGACTGCCGCCGAGTTCCTCCAAGACCAGGCCGACTACGAAGACTTCTGAAGGTTTCGAGCCTAGTTCCCAACCGAGCCTGTGGTGTAGTTTTCGTCCAGCTTCCGCTCTGTTTTTGCTATTTTCGCTAGCTTACCTGTTGATTATTTTTGCCCATCCCGGGTCTGTCCTGGATGGATCTTCTTGTACATATATGTAAGTACCCTGTTATGTATTTATTGTAACTCTGTTGTATCATTGTTGTGCGTACCCGACTACTGATCCTGGGATCGGATGCCGTATGCACATGGTGGCCTTCCACCTAGTCGGGGAGGCGCCACAGCGGTGGTATCAGAGCAAAAGGTTGGCCCTAGGAGCGAAACCCCACCCGTGTAGATGCCCTTGAGGATCTTACTTTGAAGATTATACTATTTGCAAAATCTAGGACTTGTCTGAGTATCTTTCTCTGCCTTGTAGATTTTGAAAATATTTTTGAAACTTTTGGTTACCTAACTATCCTTGGCTCCTGCGTGGATCTTTGGTATCAGCCCTTAGGTTCCAGTGCCCTATCGGTTGTTTTTACGTTGTGGCAAGGTTCCCGAGTATGTTCTTTGTTCTGCTGCTTGGATCCATCTTGCTGATCTTGTTGCCCCTTCATTTGTCCCATCGGTTTGGTTACCGATATCTTTGCTGAACCTTTCTCCTTTGGTTGCCCTTTTCTAGGACCAGATGGCAGAACGTCAGCGCCGTGTTGTTCGTGCTCCAGCTCGCTTGGGTTTTGAAGGCCAAGGTCCAGTCCGCAACAACCTGCTTACCGCCGCGGAGGAACAAGAAGTGGAGCAGACTCATGATCGGATGTCCAGAAATGGCCGTGCAGCCGGCCTTGTTACCTTTGACACTGCGACAGCAAACCCTGGAGGACTGCCTCAACCTCCTCACCTTTCAACAGACCCCCAGCAGCTTATGGCCATCCAGACCCAGATCTTGCAAGGCATTGCTCAGAACTTGGCCGCAATGCAGCCTCTCCTCCATCAAGTTCAACCAGCACAAGCTCATGGCCGTTCCAAGCTTGTCGACTTCATGAGGTCCCGCCCAGCCGAGTTTTCACAGACTGCTGAGCCAGTAGAGGCTGACGACTGGCTAAAGGATATGGATAGAAAGCTGAACCTAGTGCAGTGCACACCTGTGGAGAAAACCCAGTTTGCAGCACATCAACTACGAGGTCCAGCCGCCGACTGGTGGGAGAACTACTGTGCTGTCCATCAAGATGCCGCCAACATCGCCTGGCCCGAGTTTGTTGAAGCCTTCAGAGCTGCACATGTCCCAGAAGGAGTAATAGACATTAAGAGAGAGGAATTCAACAACCTCAAGCAGGGACATTCCAGCATCAGCGAGTACCTGAGCAGGTTCAACCATCTAGCTCGCTATGCGCCAGAGGACGTGAACACGGATAAGAAGAAAATCAGAAGGTTTCTGAAAGGGATGAATGTGGCAATAAAGATCCAGCTTCTTGCCCATGACTTCCCTACCTTCCAGCACATGGTCAACAGAGCCCTAGTGGTTGAAGACGCGAGGAAGGAGATCGAAGTTTTTCGCAAGCGCAAGGCCTCCCAGATGCAGTCTCGTAGTGGTCCGAGTTCCAGGCCCTATCTCCCCAGTCCTTCTCGTCAGTTTGCCCCATCCCAGTTCCAGGAGCAGATGTTTCGCCCATCTGTTTTCCGCCCGGCTTCTTCTGTTCAGTCCCGCCCCCTCAGTGCAAGTACCGGTGCAAGTCGCCCTACCCCAGCCGGCCTTCAGCAGAGGAGTATCCTGAGTGCCCCAGGAAGCCGATGCTACAATTGCAACGAGTTGGGCCACTTCGCCCGACACTGCCCCCAGAAGCAAGACTCTGCAGTCCCTGGACGCCCCAACGCCAGCGCTTCAAGAGCCCCTGTGTTCAGTCGAGGACAGCCGACTACCCATGCTAGTGGATCTGCCTCCCGTGCCCCTCCGGCCTTTGGACGTGGCCGAGTCAATCATATCCAGTCGGAGACAGCCCGAGAAGCTTTAGATGTGGTAATGGGTACGTTTCTTGTCAACTCTGTACCTGCAGTTGTTCTGTTTGATTCTAGAGCATCGCATTCTTTTATTTCTCAATCTTTTGTGGATAAGTATGGTTGGGATGTTCAAGACCTTAGGATACCTATGGTCATACACTCTCCTGGCAAGGAGTTTAGGTCAGACCAATCTTGCCCTGGAGTTACTTTGGTAATTAAAGGAGTTAGCTTCTCAGCCGACCCCATTGTCCTGGAATCACAAGGCTTGGATTTGATTCTAGGCATGGACTGGTTAGCTAAGCACAAAGGCCGAATAGACTGTGCAACCAGCACCATAACCCTGCAGTGCCCTTTTGGACCAGAAGTGAAGTTTGCCTCTCCTGGAAATCCTAAAAGCCAATCTCTCCTGAGCTCTGTGCAAATGGCCCCTCTGGAAGAAGTGCCGGTGATCAATGAGTACCCTGATGTTTTTCCAGACAGTCTACCTGGAATGCCCCCTGACAGAGAGATTGAGTTCTCTATAGAGTTGCTACCCGGCACAGCACCCATATCCAAGAGACCCTATAGAATGGCAGCTAAAGAGTTAGCCGAAGTGAAAAAGCAGATAGAAGAACTTGAGAGCCTAGGTTTTGTGCGACCTAGCACATTACCTTGGGGAGCTCCAGTGCTCCTAGTGGAAAAGAAAGATAAGACCAAGAGGATGTGCGTTGATTATCGCGCACTGAATGAAGTAACCATCAAGAATAAGTATCCTCTACCAAGGATTGATGATCTGTTCGACCAGCTGCAAGGAGCTAAAGTTTTCTCTAAGGTTGACTTGAGATCAGGATATCACCAGCTGAAGATCAGACCTGAGGATATACCTAAGACAGCTTTCCTGACCCGTTATGGATTATATGAGTATACAGTGATGTCCTTCGGACTCACTAATGCCCCAGCTTTCTTCATGAGTCTTATGAATAAGGTATTCATGGAATATCTCGACAAGTTTGTCGTGGTATTTATGGATGATATCCTAATCTTCTCCAAGGACGAGCAAGAACATGTTGGACATTTGAGAATGGTTCTAGGAAAGTTGAGAGAGCACCAGTTGTTTGCCAAGTACTCGAAGTGTGAGTTCTGGCTAGACCGAGTTGCTTTTCTTGGGCATGTGGTCACTGTCCAAGGAGTAGAAGTGGACCCGAGGAAAGTGAGAGACGTGCTTTCTTGGAAATCCCCGACTACCGTCACGGAAGTAAGAAGTTTCTTAGGTTTGGCTGGTTATTATAGGAGATTCATTGAAGGATTTTCAAGGATTGCCAAACCAATGACAGAATTGCTAAAGAAGGAAGAAGTTTGAATGGAGTGACGCCTGTGAGAAAAGTTTTCAAGAATTAAGGAAAAGGCTGACTACCCCACCCGTGTTGATCCTTCCGGATATCAGGAACGATTTTGAGGTATACTGTGATGCATCCCGGCTAGGCATAGGCTGTGTACTTATGCAGGAAGGAAGAGTGGTTGCTTATGCCTCAAGACAGTTAAGACCTCATGAGCTGAACTACCCTACCCATGACCTAGAGTTGTCAGCAGTAGTGCATGCCTTGAAGATATGGCGACACTACCTAGTCGGAAATCGGTGTGAAGTATACACTGATCACAAAAGCCTGAAGTACATCTTCACTCAGACCGAGCTTTATCTCAGACAAAGAAGATGGCTTGAGTTGATTAAGGATTATAACCTTGGAATATATTACCACCCTGGCAAGGCAAATGTTGTTGCCGATGCCCTCAGTCGAAAAGTCCATTGTAATGCCATCTTGACCCTGCCCCTTCAGCCCGAGTTGAGTCGAGAACTGGAAAAGCTAAGGATAAATATGGTCAAGCCAGGAACGCTGGCGACTTTGCTGATTCAGCCTACATTGGAGGACCAGATCAGAGAAGCTCAAAGGGTAGATGAAAAGAGTTTCTCTATTAAGGAAAGCGTGGCCCAAGGAAAAGCCCCCGAGTTCTCCATTGATAGCAAAGGAACTGTTTGGCTTGGAAAACGCATTTGCGTGCCCGACAGAAAGGAAATCCGAGACTTAATCCTGAGAGAAGCCCATGAGTTCTCTTATTCCATCCACCCAGGAAGTACCAAGATGTACAAGGATATTAAGGATCACTACTGGTGGCCTAGAATGAAGCGAGATATTGCCGAGTAGGTCGCGGTTTGTGACATTTGTCAAAGGGTTAAAGCAGAGCATCAGAAGCCAGCAGGATTGCTTCAGCCCTTAAGGATACCCGAGTGGAAATGGGAAGAAATAGGAATGGATTTCATCGTTGGATTACCCAAGACCCCGACAGGACATGATTCCATCTGGGTAATAGTGGACCGACTGACCAAAGTCGCCCACTTTATCCCCGTCAAGACCACCTACCCGGCTAAGAAGTTAGCTGAGTTGTATCTGACCAAGGTTATCTGCCAACATGGAGTCCCAAAGAAGATCGTGTCTGACCGAGGAGCTCAGTTCACCTCCCACTTTTGGCAAAAGTTGCATGAGGCAATGGGCACCAATCTAAATTTCAGTACTGCATATCACCCCCAGACGGATGGACAGACCGAGAGAGTAAACCAGATCGTGGAAGATATGCTAAGAGCATGTGCCCTGGATTTTGAAGGAACTTGGGATCTCTGTCTGCCTTATGCCGAGTTCTCCTACAATAACAGCTATCAAGCCAGTATCCAGATGGCCCCCAACGAAGCTCTATATGGACGTAAGTGTAGAATTCCACTCTGTTGGACAGACGTGGGAGAAAAGATGGTTTTTGGACCAGACATTTTGAAAGAGGTAGAGGAGCGAGTTAAGGTTATCCGAGAGCGCTTGAAGACAGCCCAAGCCCGACAGAAGAACTATGCCGATAACCGGAGACGAGAGCTCGAGTTTCAGATAGGAGACCATGTGTATCTCCGAGTATCACCCCTGCGAGGAACAAAGAGATTCGGAATGGGTGGAAAGCTAGCGCCTCGCTACATCGGACCTTACCCTATCGTTGCCCGGCGCAGAGTGGTCGCGTATCAACTGGAGTTGCCTAAAGAACTCTCTGACATCCACGACGTGTTCCATGTGTCCCAGTTGAAGAAATGTCTTCGCATCCCAGAAGAACAAGTTCCGTTGGAAGAAATCGAAGTACAACGCAACCTCACGTACAAGGAACGCCCTATTCGGATTTTTGAGACAAGGGACAGATGTACAAGACGAAAGACAATCAGATTCTGCAAAGTGCAATGGAGTAACCATTCGGAGGATGAAGCTACATGGGAACGAGAAGATCGCCTTCAAGCTGAGTACCCGGAGCTCTTCGCCGAGTAGCGGAATCTCGGGGCGAGATTCTGTTTAGTGGGGGAGGTTTGTAACGACCCGTTTTTCTTCTCCCGCTAGTCTTCGCTTTCCCGAGCTCCCTTCCTATACTGTCAGCTATGCCCCCATTTTCTCCCTGGCCAGCCGACTACTTTCTCCCTTGAGCCGAGTAGATTGCTACTCAGTCCTTGTATCCTGCCCTTTTCCCTTGTCTTACTCGGACCTCCTTGCTGCCTAGTAGGCACTGTGTAGTGGCCGACTACCTTGTTGAGACCTGATGTTTTCCTGTCCCCCGAGTTGCACTCACCCGTTGGATGCCGACTACCGAAGTGGAGAAGAACCAGTTTTCACCTGCCCGCAGCACCGCTTGGACCGATGGACAATAACCTGCTGTATCGCTTGGACCAGTGGTCAGTCCGAAACCCTGTCAGTGAGATTTCTCCAACCTGTCCTAGCCTTGACCTTAATGTCTCATCGCAGCTACAATGCCTGCCAACTCCTCTGACCCAGTTGGACTCCAAGGTCACTCCCTGTCAAATCCTTTGTCAATTCACCTTGACTTCTCCCCTTACCCATTGCCCAGCTCCACCGTGCTTCACTCTTGCATGCCGGCTATATATTGAGCCATCCATGCTCTTTCTTCCTTTGTTTTGCAAACCGGCCAGCTCCAGCTTTGCTGAGTTCTTGTTCTCCTCTCAAGCTTTGGAGCTCTGTCGCCTGGTTCGCAAGCCTGGTTCAGCCGACTGCCCCTTTTCTGCAGCCGACTACTTCTTGATCCTTTTCTTGGTGTTTTACTTCTCCTACTCATCGGTGTTTCTTTCTGCTTGTTCAGAGCCTGAACCGGTGGACGATCCCGAAGCCGCCTTCGCCGAAGAAGACCCCTCCTTGGAACAAGGCAAGCCTCTTTGATCATATTGTTTCCCATATATGCAAAACTATGTTGTTTGGAAAATATTATGCATGCTTAGTCTACACCTTTTTAAACTGTTGGCCTCGGTTTGCAAGCGCAACCGATGGACCTACCCAGTAGTAGCACTTATTTTGGTAGAATGTTGATATATTCTCCCTTGAGAGCCCCACAAATGGCACGCTAGTATCCTATCTGAGGATACGATGCCGAGTAGAAGGGCTTAGCTCTGCAACGTTGTTTGTCGTTGGGAAAACTTTGGGTTTTACTAAACTGATTGGAAAACCCGGTACTCTGTGTATCGGCGTGTTTGCGAAACAAATCAAGTTGTGAAAATCTTGATGTACAGAGACAGTGCCTGTGTGGCTTGGCTATGTATTATCATTAAGGACCGTTTCCTTTGGGATTTCCATCTATGGTGATTCCCATAGCGTAGATTTGTTTGCCAGTGATTTGTGAAAGTATTTGATGGAAAGGGAACCGTGACCAGAGTTTGCCGAGTAAGCAAACGGAAGGCCTGTGTGGCTAGAAACGGATCTGTGTGATCCGGGGTGTTAAGCACCATGATCAAGTGTATGAAAAGTAAACAGGATGAAGATCAAGCTCCCGGGTTGTAGCCAGGGCAGCAAACTTAAGCCCCCCGGGTTGTAGCCAGGGCGGCAGTTGTACAGATGTCTTCGGGTTGTAGCCAGAAGACGGATTGAACAAGCTCCCGGGTTGTAGCCAGGGCAGCAATGTTCGAGCCCCCGGGTTGTAGCCAGGGCGGCGGTTTAGCTAGCTGGTTGTAGCCAGCCTAGCGGGCATTAAGTGCCATGAACAGGCTCCCGGGTTGTAGCCAGGGCAGCAATGTTCGAGCCCCCGGGTTGTAGCCAGGGCGGCGGTTTAGCTAGCTGGTTGTAGCCAGCCTAGCGGGCATTAAGTGCGATGAACAGGCTCCCAGGTTGTAGCCAGGGCAGCAATGTTCGAGCCCCCGGGTTGTAGCCAGGGCGGCGGTTTAGCTAGCTGGTTATAGCTAGCGTAGCGGGCATCAAGTGCCACAGCTGAGATTTGGTTGTAGCCGAGTCTCAGGGTCAACGAGTGGTTGTAGCTACTCGGGAGATACAGGACCAACAAATGCGAAGTAAAAGATGATAAGAACATGTATGATAATGCTTGATTCATTAATTGGCGAGTTGTTGAAAAGCAACTTGCGGAATGGATCGAGGCGTGAGCCTCTTTCCGACAACTAAAAATTTGAGCTCACTAGTGTTTGCAAAGAAAAGAGTTTCTAAAGGCAATTTTCGCAAATAAACCCTTAGCCTTTCTGTCTGACCGACATGGCATCTTTCCCGGCTTGCTGAGTACGAAAGTACTCACCTTGTTCATATATATGTATAGTAGGTTTTGGAGAAGAAGACGAAGAACCGACTACCGCCGAGTTCCTCCAAGACTAGGCTGACTACGAAGACTTCTGAAGGTTTCGAGCCTAGTTCCCAACCGAGCCTGTGGTGTAGTTTTCGTCCAGCTTCCGCTCTGTTTTTGCTGTTTTCGCTAGCTTACCTATTGATTATTTTTGCCCATCCCGGGTCTGTCCTGGATGGATCTCCTTGTACATATATGTAAGTACCCTGTTATGTATTTATTGTAACTCTGTTGTATCATTGTTGTGCGTACCCGACTACTGATCCTGGGATCAGGTGCCGTATGCACATGGTGGCCTTCTACCTAGTCGGGGAGGCGCCACAGAGTGTTACTTTTGTATTGTGTTTGAAATAAATAACAACAACAATTACTACTCCCTCCATCCTAGCTACCTTAGAATTTAAATTAGTTTCAGATATAACTATCCAGAACATGTAAAAGTGATTTTTACCTATTGTTTCTTATGCTATTTTTAGTGGACTCTATTATCCCACTAACCCTCAAGACTTATACCATATCCATACTATTTTTAGTTCTCATCATCTTATCATCTATTAATAAAGATATTTTAGATTTTTTACTTTAATTCTTAATTTATCTAAAAAATTTTCCGCATAGCTATATTTAAGACAAAGAGAGTAACACCCTGTTCCGCGCTGCTTCGGCCGGCAGCTTTTTTTTGTTTCCGTCCGCACGCTTTCCAAAATAATAAACGGTGTGTTTTTTTAAAAATTTTCTATACGAAAGTATCTCTAAAAAAGCAAATAGATCTATTTTTCAAGTTTTTAATAGTAAATACTTAATTAATCGTGCACTAATGATGTTTTTTGTTTTGCGTGCGGCTTATAAGTCAGAAAAATAAGCACTTTAGAATACCACCTAAGATATCTAGGGCGGAGGGAGTAACAAGTTACTGATGTCGTTTTCATGGTTAACTGAAATTTGAGCATCCCATGTCGAAACCAAATCAATCGCCCTCTTCCAGAAGAGTATAGTGACTCGAGTAGCTAGTTCTCGTGGGGACCTTAAGAAAACTGCTTTTCTTTTTCCGCTCTATAGGAAGATTTCACACCACTTGCCCAACTGATCTATATATGGTCGTTTCATGGAAGTTGCATTCCAGTTGGTACTTAAATCCCAGTTAATTAATTGTTCGCTTTTCATTAGAGAGATTTATGGAAAAGTAGGCGGCTACTATAGCCATTAATAACAGTTCTTAGCCTTATCAACTATACATAAATTTATTTACATGGAAGAAAAAAGAGAGAGAAACATCGATATTAATATTAATATTAATATCGGCTTAACATCGACTTATACCCTCTATGAAAAAAAATTTTGCTGTATGAGTGAAGAAAAGAAAACAAAAGTAATAAAAACTAATTTTAGTGGGCTAATAATTAGAGCTTTTATTGGTCCAGTTGCTGTAAGAAAATGGTCTCTAAGTAATACATTAGAATAGATGTTGAATATACTATTTCTGTTAAGTTATAGTTGGACTTAAAGTTATATTAGGTGGTAAGGATAGAGTTAGCGTCTGACTCTGTAAATTGGTAACCCTTTAAATAGAAAGGGAGCGTCACAATGTAACCATGGTGACGATAATATAGTGCAGGCGTGCAGAAAGAGGATGGCAACGAGGCCATGCACTCGTAGCGGCAAGATGTGCTATATTGATTGGAGAGGAGCGTCTATAATCAGAACCCCGAAAATTAGTTTTCGGTTGAACGTCGTTAACAAATATTGTGTGTTACTATGTCATCATCCGGCATATCATGATTGATAGATGGGTTGACAAGATCAGAAAGGTTAGCCGTCGTTCCACTATATCGACTAACTTTTATATCATAACGTGTATCGTTCAAGAGTTAATACCCGGCTCAACCCTTTTAACATATCCTAGCAGTTAGAGCCATGGAGATATTTAAGCCTTAGCTAGCTTTTGAGTTTTTTTACGACATACTTCGTATGTCTCGAAATAAATTGATTTCTATAGTTCAAAATTTATCTAAAATAAGTTAATTTCTACGCTCTTACCGATCTTTGGTCCATAAATATAGTAGTTTGATCATTTTAGTATCTCTTATCCACCTAATCACCCAAATTACTTTATTATTATGAAGGGGTACTTTGACTTTCTTACTTACGGAGTATCTATAATTTTTCTTGGCATGCGAGAAATCAACGTCATGAGACGAAAAACAATTGGAAGTATTTGGGATGGAGGGAGTTTATATTGCACAATTACTAGCACTCCTAGATTACTACACTAAGGTGGTGTTTGATATAACTTCTTCACCGGACTTATAAGTAAAACAAAAATATCATTAGCACGTGATTAATTAAGTATTAACTATTAGAAACTTAAAAATAGATCTATTTGATTTTTTTAAGACACTTTTATATAAAGTTTTTCAGAAAATATATCATTTTATATTATGGGAAACGTGCTAACGAAAATTAAGGTATAAGCTAGAACCTAAGCACATTCAAACACGGCGTAACTTTCTGACGCAGTCTGCAATTAATATAGACTCATGCAGTCAACTTTCTTTGGATGGTTTCGTACTTTCCGCTACAGCGATCTTTTTATTGTCTATATACGAGGCAAAAGTCATACAAAACTACTGTTCACATGTAGATATGTCATTTTAGGAGGTATGTAAAAATATCAAAATTGTAAATCACTATATGCAAGAAAATTATGTTTTCATATACAAAAATAATATATTAGATTTATCATAAAATACTTGGAATTTTTTTTATTTTTATATTTATTTAATAAAAAATTTACAAAACTACATTTTCATTTCAAAAATTTACAAAAATATACTCCCGCCGCCCTATGGGAGGGCGATATCTCTGAAATCGCCCTCCCAGAGGACGATATGATGACGTGGCTGACGGCCGTTGGCCGGCGGCCCACGGCCGTCAGCCATTTTGCAGGCGGCCCCCCGGCCACCAATAAACCGCCCTCTGAGAGGGCGGCAAGGGGGCCGCCTGTAAAAATCTGGCCGGGGGGCCGGCCCTTTTACAGGCGGCCCCCCTTGCCGCCCTCTCAGAGGGCGGTTTATTGGTGGCCGGGGGGCCGCCTGCAAAATGGCCACCCCGAGCCGGCTATTTTGCAGGCGGCACCCTTGCCGCCCTCTCAGAGGGCGGTTTTGGGGCCGCCTGCAAAATCTGTCCGGACCGTCCGCACCCTATACGGACGGTCCGGACAGACTACTTTGCCGGCGGCCCAGAGTACTGTCCGGACCGTCCGCACCCTATACGGACGGTCCGGACCGGCTACTTTGCAGGCGGCCCAGAGTACTGTCCGGACCGTGCGCACTCTATACGGACGGTCCGGACTGTACAAATTGTTGTTTCACAGTATATAGTCCGGACCATCGATACCCTATTCGCACGGTCCGCACTGTACAAATGGTTGTTTTGCGTTATATAGTCTGGACCATCCTCATCCTGTCCGAACGGTCCGGACAGGCATATCTGTGGCGGCAAGGAAGAGAAAGTACCCACGCTGCACACAGTAGTTACATCTCTACTTGGTTATCTGTTTAAAATTCCCTAAGGCATATAATAACGATAACTAGAAACGTTTGATGTGTCGTTTGTACTCTTTGTATAGATAATTTCATTATGTTCGTATGCAATTAACGTGTGTTCGGTTGTCACCGCTTAGAATGTACTTTCGCCGTAAAATTGAAACTGAAAAATTCATGTTTTTGATCAGTTTCGTCACAAACATAGATCGTAAACGATCGACGAGCGTAAATAAAGTAAAAGGGTTTCTTCAGTATACATAGAATTAAAAAAACATGATATACAACAGACAAACTATCACTGATGCAACGTACTACGGGCCCGGACCGTAACCTCTAGCCCTCTTTGTCTTCTTAACCCTGCGCTCGCACCTGCCCCTGGGAGTACGTCAGCCGGTCTGGTGGTACGGCACGGCCAGCGCGGGTCGTCTGCACGGGTGTGGCAGCTGGTGGGTCCTGTGTCTGTGGTGGTGGAGCTCCTTCGAGCTGCGAGGCTGGTAGTATCTCCTGGATCTCCTCGCCCGAGTCCTCCAAGTCGTCCCCCGAAAGGATCCGGTGCCCAACCGCTGCCGCGTGCGGCCTGCATGGAGGAGCCAGCGCCAGCAAACATCCCCGGTGCTGTAGAGTGGAACCATGTACACCAAAATATTGATAATTGCAAACCAAAATTTGGCAAGGCAAAAATAAACTTTGATATAACCTGAAGGACCTCCTGTGGTGGCCCGAGTGGCAGTTGTCATGCCCACGCCTGCGTTGAGGTGCCAGCGCCAGCAAACATCCCCGACGCTGTACAGTAGAACCATGTTCACCCAAATATTGATAATTGCAAACCAAAAATTTTGCAAAGCAAAATAAACTTTGATATAACCTGAAGGACCTCCTGTGGTGGCCCGAGGGGCAGTTGTCATGCCCAGCTGCGCGTGTGGTCGTCCGTGGTACACTCCATGCGTCGATGTGCTAGCTCCAGAGGGATGTAAGTACGTGTAGCGAAAGCTGCAGGAAGCATATTGATGTACAACAGTACATATCGTAGAAGGAAACATGTTATGAACCGATGGTTAGTCCAATTTACCTCTGGAGGGGCCAGATGGCTGACTGGAACCCTGCAGTCGCACTCCTGCTCCTGCTCCTGTTCCTACTGGCCGTGGCTGTTGCTGCTGTACAACTACGGGAGGTACCGCATCGACCGCACGACAAGTGAGGGCACGAATCACTGTGAGCATCGCCTGACGAATCCTCTCGAAGGTCGTCCTCGTGCTCATCGGCATTGAGCACACAATCCCACTGTCCAATCGTCCGAACGCCGCGTTTACATCAGCCTGAACCTGTCGCGCTGCGTCGGCCTATTTCAGATGTGACGTGAACATGTGTTAGAACTGTAGACACGTACAAAGGAAATAGCAAAGTGCAAAGATAATGTGACGTACCGGCGGAAGTAGTCCTGGTCACGGTGTCTAGGATACGTGTCCGTCGTAGCGGCGACGTGTGGTGTGGATCATCTGGGGTGAACGTTACGCGTGTGCGGGTACGGGGCCTGGTACCACGTGAGGTATGCTAGGTAGGCCTCCTCAGTGTGTGCATGTATGTCGTCGACCACCTCCTCTGTCGCCAACAACCAGTCGTCCACGTACTTCTGCAGTAGAGGATACCACTGAACACCGGCTGCATGTCCCCTACGATTATATCTATTTGCAGAGAGTGCATTAGACTATATTAAATAGTTATAGTAGTAAACGAAGATTGCAGTTGTACTAACCGGTGCACATCGCGCGGCACATCGATCTGCACGGGCACAGGGAGTACTGACGTAGTCCGAACTATCGCAGCACGCGCTGCGGAGAGTGGGGCTCGACGAAGATGTCGAACACCACGGCACTCTCGTCATCCAGTACGCCTGGTCGCGCGTGCAAAGAGTAGAGAGTCCGAGCGGTGCACGGGCCTGGATGGCCTGCGGACTATACGGCTCCCAGATGACGTCGCTGGGCAGCAGGCGATCGAACTCCAAAACGAATTCGGGGTAGGCCTCCTAACCTGCGTGTGGGCGTAACGAACGCTGCAAAATAGGAAAAGGTTAAACGTCAGTGTTTGCGCATAACTGCTAAATATAGAATTTCACATTTTGTACCTTACGTCGACACCATATGGTCCCCATAGTCGGACCGTCCTCGGGCCACTGGCCGTACAATCCTCCAAGGCCGCCTCGTAGGAAGAGTGCTGAATCAGAGGACGACCTATCGCGAACCGCTCGGCCACCCATAGCTGCAGAAGGAGAGGGCAACCGGCGATAATCGCACCTGGATCGGTCTTTGTGCACGCGTCACAAAGAGCACGGTACGTCGCCGCTAGCACAGCAGATCCCCAACTCCACTGCGGTACGCGGCCGTCCTCGCTGTCGGCAATCGCACGAGCGTAGTGGATCAGTCCCTTGTCTACCGCGTGCCCATGAGTGTTGGTGAACATCACCCACCCGAATAGCCACAACAGGTATGCCTCCATGCTCCGCTGCACCGAGTAATCGTCGGCGTCATCGGCTAGCTTATCTGGCTGTAAAGGAAGATTATAGTCAGCAGCTCTGTTGCTTTGTAGATCAGATGATTGTGAATGAAAGGAATCCGCGACTTACGGTGAACTGTAACAGCCAAGCCTGCGAGGGGCCGTTCGTGGTGTAAGGCGGTAGCGAACCTGGGTGTCCAAGTTCAGGTCGACGATGCACGGGCACAAACCGAGCAGTGATGTCCTGCGACCAACCGTGCGCCCCGTCGATCGGGCCGACTGCGTCTCCTGCGAGGGGAAGTCCTAGCAGGTACGACACGTCCTGGAGTGTAGGAGTCATCTCGCCGCACGGTAGGTAGAACGTATGGGTCTCGGGTCTCCAGCAATCCACCAGTGCGGCCATAAGTGACCGATCAGCGTCCCATCGCTTGGCCGGATCTCTCTCGTCCGGTGCGGGCTCGACTAGCCTACACAGCGGAAGAAGTCCAGCCTCACACAACCTGCAGAATATAGCACTGTAATCAATATTGGGGAACATAGATATGCACAAATGATGTGAATGAATATTCGTACAGCTCTTACCTCTGACGGAACCGAGGATCTATCCGCAGGAGGTGACGTGAAGGCCGTGGACGGAAGGTGGGTAAGTGGGCACCCTCCACGGCTGACAGGTAAGACCGGTGGGACCGGTCGAGACCTCGGTCCAACAGCTCCGGTGTATCGTACGCCATACCTGCATGCAAATAGAGAGTTAGCATTAATTATTGTTAAAGTTTATAGCATTGTTACATGATAATAAAAAGCAATAGGACGGTACATATCTTCTATAACAAAGAACTAGTATAGACTTACACTACACCATAGCACCACTAATTGTTCGAGAACGCCTAAGACGGGGTCGTCTAGAAGTTGTGCCTTCACCCGTAGGACGCCTGCCATCAGCGGCTGAACCCGACGGTCCAGCTTCCGCCGCACTTGGACCGGTTGCATCCTTTGGACATTTCTTATATGTATGACCTGTTTGGTCACACCTTGAACAACGTTTATGCCTTCCACCGGCTTCTGATTCATCCATGTCATTATGGATGCGTCTTGTCTTGCGGCGACCTCGTATATTCCTCAATTTTGTTGGGTCAGGAATGTACATAGCTTGAGGATGCTCCATAGTAAATGTACCCGCAATACCGAAACCGTATATCTCTCCGCTCCAGGTATTATAGATTGCTTCTTTCCTGAAATAAGGTGAGACAAAATAGCGTGCTTCTATCCCGCACTCACCGCTCGCGGCAATAACGTGAGAGCATGGCTTGTGGAGCAGAGTAGGTTTGCGGCACGAGCACTTGCAGGTCCCGTCTTCCTTCAGCACACACTCCTGTACAACTTTCTTACGGAAGATTCCGCGCATGCCCTTGTCGACACACAATATTTCAAATCTGTGTTCTTGTGTGCCTTGAGGTAGAGCACGATGTCTTCGGGCCTTTTACTTTTCTCTTGCAGATACTTCGTCAGTAGTGTGCCAAAGAAAATATTATTGTCCGTCATTGAGGGCCTAGCTGCTCTGAACCGATCTCTGAAGTACTTTGATGTGCCATGCAAGATAAATTCAACTATGCCAACAAGTGGGAGCCCTCGAACACCACGCATCACCCAGTTATAAACCTCTGCCAAATTTGTGGTCATTATGCCAAACCGAGAACCATCCTTGTCATACAACAATGCCCATTTCTCCTTTGGCTCATTCTCAATCCAATCTGAAAATTTTCTAACTGAGGATGCAGACCTTCTTCTCATATGAGGTCCGTCAGTTGATAGAGATTCAAGAGCTTGTGGAGCCACATCCCCTCCAATGGTAGCCCTCCTGGACTGCTCATCTGTTAGTTTAGAGGTCAGCTCATCCAACCTCCTCCAAAGCTCATTGAATTTCTTCTCTTGATTCTGGCACAAAGCCTCTTAAAAAGATCCATAAGGCTTATTCTTAAATTGTCTGTAGAAATTAGCACCCATATGACGCATGCACCATCTGCTTTGGACATCAGACCACCTTGGTGTATATCCCTTCTCAACACATCCATATCTCAATTCCTCAATTGCACGCAGCAAGCCAGCGTTACGGTCATGTATAAGGCATACGTCTGGTCTCATCCGTACAACTGCAGACTTAACCCTTTCTAAAAACCAATACCAGCTATCAGTGTTCTCACTCTCAACAAAAGCAAAAAGCAACTGGTAGAACTTGGTTGTTTCCATCAACTCCAATTGCTGTTAAGATCTGCCCTCTGTACTTTCCGGTCAGAAATGTCCATCGATGCAGAGGATGGGACGACAATGGACAAATGCTTGAATGCAAGCTCTAATGCAAAGAATACTCGTTGCAAACACACTTTTATTACCATGGTGAATTGATGGAAAGACTTTTAGGTCGTAGCACGTCTCCGGATTCCTCTGAAGAATACAGCCTAACAGACGAGGCAAATTATCATATGATGCTTCAAATGTGCCAAATCTCATCTCTACAACCTTCTGTTTTGCCCTCCAAGCCTTAGCATAGCTAATTGTGTATTTAAATTTCTCTTCAATATGTCTAACAATTGACCTTGGTTCGTACCCCATATTGTTAATAATATGGAGTACATCTCTGTCGCAACAAATGCAGATGTCATGTTTCTGTGATATTTTTCAACACCGGGTAAATAACATGAATGCTCAGTCACGATTGAAACTTGCCAATAATCTTCCATTTACCCTTGAATGCGTGCACCCGCCATGGACACCCATCCTTCGTAACTTTACTTCATAAACTGATTTGCTTGACTTCACGACTGAGAACTCCCTTTGAAGTGACACGGCCCATTGTTTTACTGCCTCCTTTAAATCCTCTACATATGCATACTTAGCCCCTTGGATGACCTCATTTTCCTTGTACTCCCATGACACATGATGTCCCTCGGAGATAGAAAGCCTAGAGAAGTCCTGGTTGCTCCATTCTGCAGGCATCATGGTGTCCTCGTCAGACGAATCATCATGCTCTGCTTGCTCGTTTTCAGAATCTTCCCTATCCATTTCTTCGACGATTCTGTTGATTTGTTCTCCCTCATCTGCCACACCTGTTGGCTGTCTATCTTCTTCATTCCCTCCTTCATTCCCTTCTTCATTTTCTTCCATTGTTTCGCTATTACCTCCCGCCGTACTTGGACCTTCATCATCTTGTACGGGCATTGCACCAGCAGTGTTTTCTTTCTCATATATCGACACAAGTATGCCCAGTGGCCAACCACGTTGGAATGCATTCTCCACATACCATCTCCAAGTGGCAGTGCAATCCACCGGCATCAGTTCCCAAAAAAAACCTTCAGCTGCACGACTGACTACTACATACAAGGTTATTGCGCTGAGCTCGGGGTTCAATCGAAACCCTCGCATCAGCCAGTTGTACACTGACCCAAAACTTCTCTCAGCTGGTCTATCAATCCCCTTAGCCGTTGAACTAAAATCCGACAGATCTACCCCTTCTGGACCATATCTAACATTCCCTTGCCCGTGAAATAACTGAAATATCACCTTATTTGACATTTCTGTTGATGAAAAAATTCAGTTAAACTAGATACCAATATTTTCCTCACATCTCTACAAAAATTAAATCATCTAACACATTAACTAAAGACCTACAGATTTACGAGTAACAACTTATTTTCATATAGTACTATACACATAACCAGTACAATACTACATTAATTTATGTATAGAAATAGAAATTACAAATAGATAATAGATTTTACCTGCAGACAAATCAGTAAGCTGACAGAGCTTCGCTGCTTTCGTTCAGGCTCGCTCTCAGCTCTCTCTTTTTTTTCTGTAATTTCAGTGAATTTTATGACATTTTTGGAGTTTGGGGGGGTTTTATAGTGCCCGGGCTAAAAACCGCCCTCTGAGAGGGCGCAAGGGGGCCGCCTGTAAAAATCCGGCCGGGGGCCGGCCATTTTACAGGCGGCCCCCTTGCCGCCCTCTGGAGGGCGGTTTTTAGCTGAAAACGGCCCTCTGAGAGGGCAGCAAGGGGGCCGCCTGTAAAATGGCCGCCCCCGGCCGGATTTTTTACAGGCGGCCCCCTTGCCGCCCTCTCAGAGGGCGGTTTTTGTGTGGCCGGGGGGGCCGCCTGCAAAATGACTGACGGCCGTGGGCAGCCGGCCAACGGCCGTCAGCCACGTCATCATATCGCCCTCTGGGAGGGCGATTTCAGGGATATCGCCCTCCCAAAGGGCGGCGGGAGTATATTTTTGTAAATTTTTGAAATGAAAATGTAGTTTTGTAAATTTTTTATTAAATAAATATAAAAATAAAAAAAATTCAAAATACTTGTACTTGTATATTTACTAGTCTTTATAAATATACGTTTAAAAGGATAAGGTGTCCATAAATATTATACATATGTACATTTTAATTAAAATAGAGTGAGGTTAGAGAGTTGTCGCTGGTCTCTGTAAACGTGCAGGGAAGTATTCACGGGCATGTAAGCATAATGTTACATCTTTGATGTTTGTGGGTATGTGTGTTCAGAAAGTAAAAATAAAACCGGTGTACTAAACTATGTGAATATTCAAAAGATGAGACAAAAGGTACGGACAGTACGTACATATCATCCTCGGTCCTAGGAAAACGAAACGCTTGGCATTTCCACCATAAGTCACCGTCATGTAATCCGATCGATGGATGTCATGCCAAAACTAACCTCCATTATTCTATGCAACGTCAATTACTATATGGAACCTTTTAAGCTTAATTACTACAAGCCTGGCCCTCATAGTTACTGGAGGTAGAGAAAAAAAAGCTAGAAACTCCCATATTAATCAAAACAATATAGAAATTCTCATGTTAATATGAGAAAAAGAAAAATCCTGATGGTCCAATTTACATAAAACTATATCAAATGGGTTCGGTTGTTTAAAGGGAACAGTTTCAGCCACTAGATGTTTAAAATTGATTTTCACATACGGAGAAACCGATCGCCTACAAATAAAGGCTTATAAAAATAGGTCATTTTCACATGTCGCTTATTTTTTAAATTGCCTATAAAAATAGAGAGAGGTGTCACCAAAAATAATTTTTGCAGTAATGAGCTCTGATTTCATAGTTTGTGCATGCGTGCCATATAGCTAATCCTAGTCATGTTTCACATCTAGGTCATGAGTCCAGTTTATGCATGCAAGGATGCTCCTATGCATGCATGTATTGATACGTGATTCCCTTGCAAAACATAATACTTGTGTATTACAAACATCACTAGCAATACAACTGTCATGCATGCAGATATCCATGTCGAATCCTAATTAGGTGGACAGACTACGTGTCGGGCGCTCGATCTGAAAAAAAAATCAAGCGGTCTAGTGTTTAGTTAACCAAAAGATAAAACATTCACTAAAATAGGGCGAAACTAAATTACGAAAGCACTAAAACATTTTTCAAAAAAATACGAAACAAATCCAATATATAAACTACACCATCAGATAATAGTTATTGATATATCTAAACAACACCATGTACAACATATGTAAAGATCAGATGCAACACAAGATACTTGCTTACCGATCTTTAGAGCGCCATTGCTGCCACGTCAGCGTGAAAGAAGATGAACCAGAGAAGCTACAGAAGGAGACGAGAGGAGCGCAAGGCTGCCTCCGCATCTCATCCTCCCAGTCCCACTGCGGTGCAGTGGCGCTAGCGGAGAAGCTGTAGAATGGGGGCGAGGGAGATGGAAAGGAGGAAAGAGGATAAGTGGTGTGGGCATCCGATTTTTTCACCGAGATCTCGAAACCCGGATAGAGAGCTTTCTCGTAATTAGGTGTGTACTTAATTAAGCGACATGCATGTCTTCCGATACCGAAATAATATCTTAAAATAAAAGGTAAAATAGTACTAATGAAAAATGTAAACTCTAATACTCTGCTCTAGAGATAAAAGTATAAAATTCCCTATATCCAAAATATAATTATTACTTGCAACCCATGTTATTGCATAGGTTGACGATTACTATTTTTAAAACTAATATTGGGTAACTGGACACGTTTTGATATATTTGACATGCTTTTGCGTGCACAAGTGGGTGCACCCAGTAATAATTTTAAGAGAAAGTTAAAAAAAAACATATATCATTATGCTAGGTACCTCTTTGCAAACGTGTAGCGTTAATTTTGATTTTTACACGAAGAAATACTCTTTTGTTCTATATTGTAAGGTGTTTTAGTTTTATATTAGGTCAGAGTTCTCAAACTTTGGCAAAGTTTATAGAAAAATAATTAACATCTACAATACTAAATAAATACACTAAAAGGCATGTTCTATGGTGGAATTTTAATGAAACTAATTGAATGTTGTAAATAAAGATATAATTTTCTATAAACTTGGTTAAAGTGAAAAACCACATGTTACTTTGCATTTTTTTTGTGTGGGAAGATCATCGCATTCTTGGCGGCACATATCAAAATTGCGAAAATAAATTCTAGCAATTTAAATTCATACACGGGTATTGATTCACCTCCTTCTAAAATTTTGTGGGGTGAGTTTCTTTTCCTAATTCTTGCTCTATTTGGATCTTATGGCTTGCAATGAGTTGGGAGGCGATCACCTCTATGCCTAGTGAAAATTTAATGTGATCGAAGTCTCAAAATGAGCAAGTCTTGTTAATTGATTCTTCTGTCCAAAATATTTTGGTTTTAGTTTTCTCATAGCTAAATCCAACTAATCGGTGGACGAGTTTTTGAATCTAGTTTCTTCAATAGCTAGATTCATCAACTGAATTTTTCTTCACCATCTTTTGTCTATCTTTTGGATCTAGTCCTTCCATGACTAGGTTTAATTGATCCGGCCCTAGTATTTTGAGTCTAGTTGTTCTCATAGCTAGATTTAATAAGATATATTGTGATCTAAATTGGACTAGTTCATTCCATAACTAGATCTAACTAAAAGATCTCTTAACGGTTTAATCGAGTATTTAGGAATAAACTTTAACAAGCTATGTTCACCCCCCCTATAGCTAATCTTGATCCTTCAATTGGTATCAGAGCCTGGTTAACCTTCATTGTAACCTAACCGTGGCAACGAACCTAGATATGGATAAATACTCGACAAAACCGTTAGTTTTCGATGAAGGGGGTTTTGTGTCTTGGAAGGCTTCAATGGAAGCATAACTCCAGTCGTTAGGGTATAAAGTGTGGAAAAAGGTAATCACTCCTTACACCGTACCCCAACATACGACTATCACTACTGAAATAAAGTTGTGGTTGATGCTAACTTTTGTGCTGGAAATACTTTGCTTGCTGAATTGGGATCGGGTAAGTTCAATAGGGTGAAACACCTTACAACCGCCTATGAAATTTGGATCAATTTGTGCAATTTTCATGAAGGTACTAATGAGATAAAATTGGTTCGTCAAAACCAATTTCAGAAAGAGTACTAGATATTTGAGATGCTCCTAGGGGAATTAGTTGATGACTATTTCAAACGTTTTGACAAGATTGTTTCAAACTTGAGATTGGTTGGCATGGAGCTTACCGACAATGAAATAGCTCGCCACCTTTTGAATTTTCTTGATTATGATATTTGGGCCATGAAGATTACCTCCATCATAGAGAGGGCTCCCTTGAGTGCTCTTATCGTGAAAAAGATTTACTCAAAGCTAAAAATCCATGAGATAGAATATGCTCCATTGAAAAGGTGATAAGCACTCGATGGATTTGGTAGCCGAGCCTACTGCTAGCACTTCTGCTACAGAGTCAGCCCTTATGTCGCGGGGTTGTTTGTGTTTGCGTCGCGACACCGGCATCGTCGTCCATCGCCACCACCCGGCCTCCTCCACTACACCCCAATCCAGTGTTCCGGCAAGCGTAAGAATCAAACCGTAGAACCGAGATATAGCTAGCTAGGCACCCATCGCCAGTGCACTCCTGGAGAAATTAAGATCGGGCTACGACGACCGACCCGTCGTCGTCGTCGCCGTGGCGGCATGCTTTGCTGGGCCAGCTGCCAACGACGGATGGGAATATGGCTGTACTTATCGTACATTTGTGCATATATAGCTGTCCCAAGAATCGAGTTTTAGGCAGAGGAGAGAAGGCGGTATAGAGAGAGAGAGATCAGCCAAAGAGATGAGGAGGCGGTTCGGCGGCTGCGGCGGCCATGGCCGGCAGCTTGTGTGGGTGGTCGTGTGCTCATGGGTTGCGGCAGCTCGGGCTCAGGCTCAGCAAGCACCAACAACTGATCCTGTTGAAAGTACGTACGCAGTTGCTGCGTGCGTACATACATACACATGTTTGCTAGAGGGATGCATGAACGTCTTGGATCTAGGCAACTCGATCGATCCTCTCTAGTAAAGACATGCATAGTTGCATATACTTGCATCATATCCATGGATGTCTATGCTTGTGTAGCCTTATTTTCCTGTTTCTTTAATAATATACTACTAGTAAATAGATTTTACTAATAGCTTTTCAGTTAACGGTTATATTGGTTTCATAATTAGTACACCATCCAAATCTTTGCTTCCTGTTTTGTTTCTTTGTCACCAATGGAGGAGTTTGGTGTGCTTGGTCGCTGAAAAGGATATAGTATATCTTTTGTTTGCTTTGGTGCTGTTTCTTTTTCTCTATTTTTTTGGGCTTAGTCTTTGCATATATAAAGAAATGGGTTCGTGTACGCACATGTCAATGCAGTGGCGGCGCTGAACGCGATTCTGGGGAGGTGGGGAACGAAGCCGCCGACGACGTGGAACATCACCGGCGACCCCTGCAGCGGCACCGCCGTCGACGGAACCGACATCGATAACAGCCAAACCATCAACCCGGGCATCAAGTGCGACTGCTCCTACAACAGCAGAACCGTCTGCCACATCACCAAGCTGTACGTAGTGTCGTAGTCCTTGCTTCAGCTGCACTGCAGGTGCTCGACGGAATGCCTACGAGAGAGACGCCATGGACTTGTCCAAAATCTGGCTCTTCTTGCAAGCATGGAGTGGCCTGAGATGACGTGACGATGAATTGGATTTGGAAACTTGCAAGATCAGCCGGCCAATTCTTCTAGCAAAAGCACATCCTGCTGCATAGTTTCTCTTGATTTAGTGATTGTCTTGCAAGGAATTTAATTTCCTGACGTGCTGTTTATGCAGGCGGGTGTATTCGTTGGATGTTGTCGGTCCGATACCTGCAGAGCTAGAGAATCTCACCTATCTAGCTAACCTGTATGATGTCTAGTTCTTAACACCCCTGTCTTTCTTATGAATAACATTACGCATATAGATCGCCATCGACCACTGTTCAACTGTTGTTTTATACAAGCTTATGGTGTTTGGCTAATTTGCTTGATGTTTCTTAATTATCTTGTTTCAGGAACCTCCAACAGAATTACTTGACAGGTTCTGTACCGTCATTCATTGGGAAATTGACTGCTATGCAGTACTTGTGAGAGCGTTAAATTTCAAATTAGAGATTTGTGTACCATCCATCTGCAGTGCTGCTTTCTCTTAACCATTTCTTTCTTTCCTTCTTTTTTATTTATGATAAAAGGACATTAGCAATCAATTCGCTGTCTGGACCACTTCCAAAGGAATTTGGAAAACTTACTGATCTTCGCTCATTGTAAGAGATCCCTTCTTGCACGGCTTCTTATTCCTCAACAATTGATTAGTGACTCCTGAAGTAGGATTACTATACAGGAAAAAATATAATTGCACAAGTTCTCAAGGAGAATTTCCAAAAAGAAAAGCACAACTCATATATTGCACTTTTCAAGTGATGTCTCGTTAACTTGAATCCGAATGAAATCCTAAAAATTATGAATATTGTTGATCACCAGACAAAACAATTTCATTTTCTACTATTCGCAGTGTAGAAAAGTAAATTGTTTCTCTCTTGAACTATTTCCTTTTCTTTCAGAGGCATCGGCTCGAACAATTTTACTGGTGAACTTCCCGAAGAACTGGGCAACCTGACCAAACTCGAACAATTGTAAAATGCCCCCATTTAACTGCCAAATGCTACTTCTAAAATAACTAAAATTGGGCCCAGCAATATCTCTTTGTGGAACATGATAGTTAATATAATGTTTCAACAACAGGTACATTGATAGTTCTGGCTTCAGTGGTCCATTCCCTTCGACATTCTCAAAGCTTAAGAACCTGAAGACCCTGTATGATTAGTCAAATAACAGAGCCACAATTATTATATTCATCGTGCTTTCATATGCTCAAATTATATATAATTTATTCTTGCAGGTGGGGATCAGATAATGATTTCACAGGGGAAATACCTGATTATCTAGGGAGCTTGACTAAGTTGGAAGAACTGTAAGATTTATTGTCAACTTCTAAATATAACCATTGTTATTGTATCCTACAGAGGAGATTAATAGAAATTGTGCAACATAACTATTCTGCACACGTTATTTTCATTTGAATTAGAAGAATTTTGACTTTTCAGTCATCGCTCTCAACAGAAATCCAACAAAATGAATATACTTGCATTTTACTATGATCTGTACAAGATTTTGAAATATAGAGTATACTTTTCTATGTTGAACTTGTAGGAGGTTTCAAGGAAATTCTTTTCAAGGCCCAATTCCAGCAAGTTTTTCTAATTTAACCAACTTGACAGGCTTGTAAGTAACTTTTTTTCTTTTGTGACATTTGTCCCCCAATGGTTGGGCATGCCAAGCTTGTCATGATAACTTTTGTGCTAAATACACATATGCAGACGGATCGGTGATATTGTAAATGGGAGCTCTTCATTGACCTTTATCAGTAACCTGACGTCTTTGAATGTCCTGTATGTGACATGCTTTTAAGTTTTAAACACCTCACAGTTTTATTTACTGTAAAAGCTCTCTCTTTCTGAGTTTGGATTTTTTGTTCTTTCAGAATATTGAGGAACTGCAAGATATCCGATAATCTTGGCACAGTAAATTTTTCTAAGCTGGCAGGGTTGAACTTGCTGTATGTTTTTTATGACAGTGCCAATTTCCTATTCTGTTGGTTATTGTTTATTATAGTTTAATATATGAAGTACTTATTCGAACAATATTTCTATCCTATGGCACACAGGGACTTGAGCTTTAATAATATCACAGGCCAAGTTCCTCAGTCCATCCTGAATCTAGACAAGCTTTTATACTTGTAAGGAGTTTTTTTAATGTTATTTCCACTATAAAAGCACCTCTTAAGCTTCTGTACATGTTTCGTCATCTTGAACTGTACCTCAAAATTCAGGTTTCTTGGGAACAATAGTCTTACAGGAAGCCTGCCGGATGTGAAGAGCTCCTCGCTAAACAATTTGTACGCCATTCAATTTAACATAGTAGTACAGTACAAATAATTTAATTTGAGCATTGCACTGATATTCATTCCTTAGGTGTTAATTCTAGCCATTTTGCAGAGATTTTTCATACAACCAACTCACGGGAAGCTTTCCTTCATGGGCTACCCAGAACAATTTGCAATTGTAAGTTGAAAGTTCCAATCAATATTTGAAATAAGGACATACATAGTATTGATTGAATGAAGCTGTTGCCTGACAACTTACACGTTTTGTCTTGTACAAGGAATTTGGTGGCAAATAAGTTCAATATTCGTAGCAACAATAATAGGTATTCATGAAATTTCATTTGCAAGCATTTATTTTTGACAAAACCTTACTCACAATTTTTTTTTTGTCTTTGTTCCCTTTATACACATAGCATTCTACCCCCAGGACTAAACTGTCTCCAGCAAGACACTCCCTGTTTACTCGGTTCTCCAGAATGTATACTTTTTCACTCTTCATCATATATAGCAGTTAAAAGGACTCAAGAATTCAATAATGGATATAATTTTGTATATCATAAATGCAGACTATTCCTTTGCAGTAGACTGTGGCAATAATAGATCCGTGAGAGGCTCAGATAATACTATGTACGAAGTAGATGCTACAAATCTCGGAGCTGCATCATATTATGTTACCAGTCAAACAAGATGGGGTGTCAGCAATGTAGGAAGATTCTATGATGCCCCAAATGGAAGCTACGTAATATATAGCTCCCAGCAGTTTCAGAATGGCATGGATTCAGAACTGTTCCAGACTGCAAGGATGTCACCATCATCACTGAGATATTATGGCCTAGGACTAGAGAATGGAAATTACACTGTTCTTCTTCAATTTGCAGAGTTTGCTTATCCAGACTCGCAGACTTGGAAGAGCACCGGAAGGAGAGTTTTTGACATATATGTGCAGGTAAATATATAATGCATATGTAGTAATCGCTTACTACTTTTTTGTTATTTATCTGAAAACATTCCCTTATCTAACTTGGCATTTCGTTAGGGTGATCTGAAAGAAAAGAACTTCGATATACGGAAAGCAGCTGGTGGAAAGTCTTTTACTGCAGTTAGCAAAATATACAACGCAACTGTGTCGAAAAACTTCCTTGAGATACATCTCTTCTGGGCTGGCAAGGGCACTTGTTGCACTCCCACTCAAGGTTACTATGGACCGATGATATCTGCACTAAGTGTGACCCCAAGTAAGATGAATAATTGAGTAATTAACTTCATTAGAGGATTATATTTTATTCTAATTATTAAAACCCTTTACTAGATTTTACTCCAACCGTGAGAAATGGAGTTCCAAAAAAGAAAAGTAAAGCAGGTGCAATTGCTGGAATTGTGATTGGTGCATCAATTATAGGATCGATAACCTTAATTGGAATATTTATGTTGATCAAGAAGAGAAGAAAATTGGCAAGACAGAAAGAAGGTATCATTTAATAGAGCAACTTTTCAGACATCAAAATGACAAATGACTTATTCTTTCTCATGCGTGCTGGAAAAATGCAGAACTGTACAACCTGGCTGGGAGGCCTAATATCTTCAATAACGCTGAACTGAAGTTAGCTACAGAGAATTTCAGTTCCCAAAACATGGTTGGAGAAGGTGGATATGGGCCGGTCTATAAGGTTAGAGGTTTCAACGATTTACTCCATGAAACTTCCTATTGTGTGTTAGAAAAATAGATGCAAATAGAGACATGGATTTTTACGTGGAAAACCTTTGCGGGAGAAAACCACGGGTGCCGACCGGCAATGATCACTATTGAGGAGTTGATTATAAACGCAGAGGAATAACAATAGAACGTCACCCCTTCCCATACGGATTACAAGGAATATATATAGGGGAATAAGGAGTCCTAGTAGGAATAGATTAGAAGTCCTATTAGTAAACTATTCCAGTAATCCGAATATGTTACATGCTGAAATTCGGATCACGTATTTAATAATCTCCACCTTGAGACGAATTTCCCTTGTAGCATATAAATCATCAATCATCAAACAACACCTCAAGTAAGTAAAATAACCACGTGCCAAATAGTCTCTAGGACTACATTGTAACACCAACCAAGTTTGAGTAAAGCTTAAACTTAGTAGCGGGAACTGGCTTTGTCATCATATCAATTGGATTATCATGAATACTTATCTTGTATACTTTGACATCACCTTCAATAATAACACCTTGAATAAAGTGATATTTCACATCAATGTGCTTTGTTCTCTCATGGAACATCTGATGCTTTGTTAGGCATATTGTACTTTGACTATCACAAAATAAATTAATGCAAGATATATCTTCACAAAGCTCAGTGTATAAATCTCTAAGCTAGATAGCTTCCTTACAAGCTTCAGAAATAGCCATATACTCTGCTTCAGTAGTAGATAAGGCAACAGTTGCTTGCAAACTTGCCTTTCAACTAACAGCACAACCTCCAACAATGAAAACATAACCTATGAGTGATTTTCTTTTATCCAAATCTCCAGCAAAATCTGAATACACATAACCAACAAGTCCATCTCTAGAACTTCTAAACTGCAAACAAGCATTAGAAGTACCACGCAAATATCTAAAAATCCACTGAACTGCTTTCCAATGCTCTTTGCCAGGATTAGCCATGTATCTACTGACAACACTCAATGCATATGATAAGTCAAGATGAGAACATACCATGGCATGCATAAGTGAACCAGCTACACTTAAATATGGAACTCTAGATGTGTACTCAACATCATATTCTGACTGTGGACATAAATTTGAAGATAGTCTAAAATGTGCAGCTAAAGGAGTACTCACTGGTTTTGCATCATGCATATGAAATTGACGAAGGACCTTTTCAATGTAACCTTTTTAACTAAGATATAACTTGCCAGACTGTCTTTCTCTATAATTTCCATACCGAGAATTTTCTTTGCTGCACCCAAATCTTTCATCTCAAACTCACTACTCAATTGTGTCTTCAATTTTACTATCTCTGATTTGTCTTTTACAGCAATCAACAAATCTTGATCTTCTAAACACAACTATCAAAATTTGATCTTCTAAAATTCTGAAAGAGCATGAAAGAGTCAAATCTCTTATACCACTGTCTAGGTGATGGCTTCAATCTATAAAGAGACTTCTTCAACTTACATACTAGGTTTTTTTTTCCAGGAACAACAAAACCTTCAAGTTGCTCCATATAGATCCTCTTCTAACTCCCCATGTAAAATGCAGTTTTAACATCTAATTGCTCTAGTTCATAATCATGCATTGCAACAATACTGAGTAAAGTGCGAATTGAACTATGCTTCACAACTGGGGAAAAAACATCATTGAAATCAATACCTAGAATCTGGCTATAACATTTAGCAACCAACCTTACTTTATGTCTTGCCTTATCAGTTGAAGACAAACCTTCCTTTCTTTTGAAAATCCACTTGCAACAGATAGACTTCTTCTCGTTAGGCAATTTCACCAGTTTCTAAGTACTATTCTTTTCAAGTGACTCCATCTCATCATGCATAACAACTATCTACTTATTGCAATCATCAGAAATAATAGCCTCATAATATGTAGAAGGTTCTACATTACCTTTAATTTCTTCTGCCATACTCAAAGCATAAGCAACTATATTTGCTTCTTCAATTAATCTTTGAGGTCGTTTGATAGTTCTCCTTGCCCTATCAAGTGTAATAGAATGTTGTGGCGGCTGCTCAACAGTAGAAGAATCTGAATCTTCAGTAATAGGTGTTTCTTGGTTAACTGTAATATTCTCCTTTTCTGGTACATGCCCTAAATTGCCCAAGTGCTTACTTTCTGCTGATTCTCAATAGGAGTATTAGTAGAAGGATTATCATGCAACATAATTGATTCATGAAAGATAACATTTCTATTAAACACGACCTTTCTGGTTTTAGAACACCATAGCTTATAACCTTTCACACTAGATTGATAACCAAGAAAGATGCACTTAATTGCTCTAGGCTCCAATTTACCGTTATCAACATGAGCATAAGCAGTATAGCTGAATACTCTTAAGTCTGAATAATTTGCTAGGGAACCAGACCATACCTTAATTGGAGTCCTCTTATCAATGGCAGTACCAGATGATCGAGTAATAAGATAGCAAGCGGTGGAAGTGGCTTCCACCCAAAACTGTCTAAACAAACCTGCATTTGACAACATGTAACGGGCCTTTGATATAATTGTCCTATTCATACACTCAGTACACCATTTTGTTAAGGTTCAGTACGAAGTATTTTCACCTTCTTTTCGGTCTATCTTTCAGCCATAGTCTTCCACTCTTTAAATACGAAAAACGCATGCTTGATACTTGTGCTTTAGAAAATAAGGCCAAACTTTGTTAGAATAATCATCAATGATAGTCATCATATAACGAGCACCTTCTAGATATGTCTTACGAGCAGACCCCCATAAATCAGAATGCACATAATCAAGAATACCTTCTGTAGGATGTGTAGATGTGTTGAACTTCACTCTCTTATGCTTGCCAAAGATGCAATACTTACAGAATTTTAGCTTCCCGATGCTTTGACCATCTAGCAATCCTCTCTTGCTCAATTATGCCAAACCAATTTCACTCATATGCCCAAGACGCATATGCCAAAGACTAGTAGCATCGGAATTAGATAATGAATCAGAAATTGCAGTAACATTACCTAATACCGTAGTACCCTGCAGATGGTACAAGCTAGCAATTTTAATATCAGCTTTCATCACAACAAGAGAGTCTTTTGTTACCTTCAAAATTCCGTTACCTCCGAAATATTTGTACCCTTTCAATCAAGAGTACATAAAGACATAAGATTTCTCTTCAAACATGGGATATGCTGCACATCTGACAATGTTATGATACAACTATCAAACATCTTGATCTGAATTGAACCAATGCCTGTAACCTTGCATAGCGTGTTATCACCCATCAACACAGTACTACCTTCAACAGGTTCATAGGTGACAAACCAATCCCTATTCGGGCACATATGATAGGTGCATGCAGTATCAAGAATCCACTGATCACTAGTTTGTGTACAACTAGCATAAGCAACTAGTACATCTCCATTAGAACCATTATCAGTAGCAACAGCGGCTTTACCTTCATCTTCTTTCTTACCTTCCATCCTATAATTTCCATTGCGTTTTCCTTTATTCTGCAGCTTCCAATACTCAGAGATATCATGTCCACCTCTCTTGCAGTATTTGCATGACTTATACCTGTCTCTGGAATTTGATCTCCCACAGTGGCTGTCAGAACTTTTGTCTCTTGATTAGTTTGTGTTCTTCTCCTTTTGCCTGCCCCGAACAACCAAGCCTTCTACTTATGAACCTGAATCCTTAAAGGGTACTATCTTTTTCATCTTCTCTTTGGCATGCAAAGCATCATAAACTTCTTACAAAGTTAGAGTATCACGGTTATAAAGAATGATATCTCTGAAATTTACATATGAGCTAAGCAATGAACACAATAAAATAAGACCTAAATCCTCTTCATCATACTTTACCTCCATAGACTCAAGGTCAGTAACAATTTCCTTGAAAGTCCCTATCTATATCTACTTTCCTTGAGCATAATATAGGAGAGATGATTCATCACAAACTCACCGTCTTATAATTTATGTAAGAATAACTTTTGCTTTAGGTGCATCTTACTAGTCAGATCCTTTGTCATACAGATCTGTTCAGACTGTTTTCTCCTTAAGCACCTCCTGTAAAATATTATTAGATAGATGAAGATAGATATGCGACAGCCTTTTGGTCTCTTCTCTTCTTATCGTCGGATCAATCATTGAGCCTCTTGTTATGGAATCCATCTAGCACATCATCTAAGTTTTGTTGTATTAGTACTGCTCGCATCTTCACTTGACACAGTGAAAATCTTGTATCTCAGTCCAAGACCGGTAGATCATACTTCAAACTCATCATAGGAAATTAATTCCTGAATCTGCTGGTGTAAAATTTGGGTAAACCTAGCAGAAACGTGAACCTTTTGGGTACACTTCTTGATGCACAAAGCGAAGATGTGAAGAACTCCTGGTACAAAAGCTTGAGTGGATGTAGCAATTTTTGGATGTGAATTTATCTCTCATGTGAAAGGGCTATGCAATGCACATGCTTGACTTTTCTTGAATTTTCCTTGGGTTGGGTGCAGCTTGGTGGCAGAAGGGACGCCGACCGCTGCTCTCTCTGCCTTTTCTTCTTGAAGCACAGGTAGATGCCTACTTGGGCTCAGAGTCTTGCTGCTTCCCTGGGTCAGATTGAAGGAAGAACGTGCCGACGGCCAAACTGCGGATCGAATCTCCAATGCTCTGATACCACTTGTTAGAAAAATAGATGCAAATAGAGATACATATTTTTACATAGAAAACCCTTGCGGAAAAAAACCACGGGCGCTGACCGGCAATGATCGCTATTGAGGAGCTAATTACAAACGCAGGGGAATAACAATAGAACGTCACTCCTTTCCGTGTGACTTATAAGGAATATATATAGGGGAATAAATCTAGTAGTCCTAATAAGAATAGACTAGAAGTCCTATTAGGAAACTATTTCATTAATCCGAATATGTTACATATTGAAATTCGGATCACGTATTTAACAGTGTGTACTAATTCTAGTTGTCATTGCCACATAATTGGTATCATAATATGTATGTAACTCAGATATCTTCCTTTGGCAGGGTAAGCTACCTGACGGAAGAGTTATAGCCGTCAAACAACTTTCTCAATCATCGCATCAGGGGAAAACTGAGTTCGTGACAGAAGTTGCAACAATTTCAACAGTGCAACACCGAAACCTTGTGAAATTACATGGCTGTTGTGTTGACAGTAGCAACCCCTTGTTGGTTTATGAGTACCTCGAAAATGGAAGCTTAGACCAAGCACTCTTTGGTAAGTTCAGTTCTGCTCATCACCAGGCACATATTAGTCTCCCTTTCTCTCATACCCTTCAAGGAGCATCTTGCTTCATGCACTCCCAAGATGTTTTTTTCTTCTCTGCATTATATCACCATCTCAATTCTCATGACCTTATTCCTCCATGTTCAGGACGTAGTAGCTTGAACCTGGACTGGCCTACACGCTTCGAGATCATTCTAGGTATTGCAAGAGGCCTAACTTATCTTCATGAGGAATCCAGCGTTCGCATCGTGCATAGGGACATCAAAGCTAGCAATGTCTTGCTTGACACTGATCTCACCCCCAAGATCTCTGATTTTGGACTTGCCAAGCTCTACGACGAGAAGAAGACCCATATCAGCACGAAAATCGCTGGCACGTTGTATGTACATTTCTCCCTTGCTCTTCATATGATTTTACTTTTAAAGCCTAACCTAGTTTTAACTTATGTAAACTTTTCAAGTGGCTACCTGGCCCCTGAGTATGCAATGAGAGGCCATTTGACAGAAAAGGCCGACGTTTTCGCATTCGGAGTAGTTGCGCTGGAGACAGTTGCTGGCCGATCAAACACCGACAATTCCCTTGAAAATGAGAAGATCTATCTCTTTGAATGGGTAAGTTGATCAATGGTCTTTGCGTACCAGAGAATAAATTGGTTGATTCTAGTCCTGAAATCACTGTGTGTGTTTGTTAATTTATAGGCCTGGGGGCTGTATGAAAGGGAGCAAGCAATCGGAATAGTAGACCCTAAACTTGATGAGTTTGACAGCGAGGAAGCCTTTAGAGTCATCAGTGTCGCACTCCTATGCACTCAAGGGTCGCCACACCAGCGACCACCAATGTCCAGGGTCATGGCAATTCTTACAGGAGATATTGAGATAACTGAGGTGGTGACGAAGCCAAGCTACATCACTGAGTGGCAACTCAGAGGAGGGAATACCAGCTATGTCACCAGCACCAACTACTCCGGATCTACTACTGGTGGTGAGCTCAGAGAGCAGAGGGAGATCGACCCTCTCACCCCTTCTCCCACAATAACCGGTGTCACATACGATGGAAGGTGAATGCAAATAAGTTACAAACTACTTCTGGTCTTAGCTTCAAGTGACAATTTTGGACATTGTTTGATATTATTCATACATAGTAATTGTTGTATCTTTATGTGAGTTGCAACAAACATAAGAATTACTTGTTCTGAATTTTTCCATGCTCATAAAATAGTAGTCGTAAAGTTGTAATTTGCAGAAGCCAGTTGCATGTATATATGCCACTGTTGTTTTATTGAATAAATGTATCTACATGTTTGTTAACACATCTAGCACCGATTTTGTAAAAAAGTCGCTGACAATTTTGTTCGCTAGAGGATTCCTCCCTAAACACAAATGCTTGCTACGGCATAAATTAAAATGAATGGCAATGGAATCAAGTGGCTGTGTATGGACCCCAGTCCAATGAGGGCAATGGGCCAATAATGGCTTTCTTGCGGTAAAAATCGTCAGTCTGTGGTTCTGATATGAACTCAACTGTGCCCCAAATTTCAGCTGTGAAAAATTAAAATATTTTTAAGGGAAAAATATTAATATAAAAATTAACTAGTTAATCCCACTTAAGCCTAATGGATCATGCATTAGTACGCGGGCAATTATCGTACTCTTAAATTCTTATCCAACTTTGCTATATTATCTACAAGTTTATTGGTGTTATGAAATTTCTAACACGCGTTCCATTGAATTTGTCAAAACACGCGATCTCCAGCAAATTAAAATAATACCGACAACTAGAAACAATTAAGGCACTGCTGTCCTTTTCGGTGTCGTTAACTAAAGTAGCAACATCCATATCAAATCCAAATAAATCGTCCTTTTTCAGAAGAGTACATTGGCTCGAGTAAATAAATGTATGAGAAATTTGCGAAATCTAGAGCCAAATTAAAATAATACCGACAACAATTATCAAGTTACTGCCGTCCTTTTCATGGTTAACGAAAATAGCAACATCCGTATCCAATCCGGCCAAATCAGTCGCCATCTTTCAGTAAGTACATTGGCTCGAGTAATTAAAGCTTGAGAAATCTAGGGTCTCAATTCTCCGAATTCTTCTTTTTTTTTTCTCTTTTCAAGATTGTGTTAACGCCAAAATTTGGCACGGGTCTTTAGCAGATTCGGTTAAGAGAAAATCACAGATGACCGGTGAAGATTGATCCAGAGGAGACCGAGTTTGGAAAGAGACCGTGAAGACCACAGTATGGCAGTAAATTACCTTATCTATTAATTAGGTAGTTTTGATAATTTTTAGAAAAACCTGATCTCGTATCCGATCAGGGCTTGTTAGTTTTCCTTTTATAGATAGGAAGTTGTGTGTCGTGTCCTATAAGGACTCATGTAACTCGGGGTATAAATACGTATGCCCGGGGACCTTGTAAACTATCCACACAGATCAATCAAATTCGGCGCATCGCCACCCTTTCGACGGGTTCTTGCTTCTCGAGCGGGGCTGCATCGGTTAGGTCCGAACTCCTGCGAGAGGGTAAGACTCGTCACCCCTTACCCAGGTGTATCTGCCCTGTCTACGGCTGCATCGGTTCGGTCCGACCTCTTAGGCCGATCAGGTATACCACATCACGTGTGCGTAGATCTTATCAGTTTATTGGGGGCGATTTATCATCAGTTCGTGCTGCATCGGTTGGGTCCGACCTACTGAACTGCCAGCGATAAATCGTTCCTGCTAGGTTGATGGTTTTTGCGCAAGCGTCTTATCGGAATGTATAGCCGATAAGTTATCTTATTACATCACAGTTGCATTAGGTCTATCGGCTTGTTGAGGTTCCTTTACTATTATCGATCTGTGCTGCATCAGTTAGGTCTGAACTACTAGATCGATAATAATAGATTTATCCTTGTCGAGCTGATCGGTGTATATGCGACGTTCTATCGGAGTGCTTAGCCGATAGGTTATCTTTTTATAAAGCCGACTGTATTATCCTTACTATTTTGGTCATCTATATTATCATCGGTTTTCTAGCCGATGCACATGTGTTTCCTCGGCAGTCGGCTAGCTTACTATTCTGCCTATCTATTTTATCATCGGCTTTTAGCCGATGCACATGTTATACTGACAGCTTATCTATCTGTTTATGGCGCTATCGGTTTCCTAGCCAATACATAGGTGCTATCGGCTATCGGCTACGAGGAGCCTATATCAGTCCGTATCGGCCGATAGCCGATGTGCAATTGCTGCTGGTAGTCGGACGCGAGCACGAGACCCGGGCGCGAGCACAGGCGGGGGCCCGGGCACGAGCATAGCGGCGATCGGCTGGAAGGAATCCGTATCGGCTTGCTGGCCGATTGGATCAGCAATCTAATTTCTTCATCTCCTTGTTAATTGCTGGGTCAAATTGACTGGCACGCCCGCGAACCTCAAGACTTTAGGATCTGCACTGGAGCTAAGCAGATCTCCCAGGCCTTCGCGTGTCACCCGGACGCCGAACAGGCCCCCGGCGGGTTTTCGGCGTCAACAGATTGCTAGATACTATATCTAGTAATAAAGTTATTTTGGGACAAAAAGAATAAAATTTGTGTATTGAAAACTGTGACAATGTTTAAAATGCCAGTCTCAAAAAGTACCAGAGGGAGTAGTACTTGATGTCCCAATCCTATGAAAATGAAATGCTTACCATTTCCAACATGTCACAATAGGATGGATGGATGTCATGTCAAAACTAACCTCGATTGTTCTAACACTTAAATTCCTAAAGATAGTAACGCCGATTACTTAATGAAACCTTCCTAGATTGCTTAATTACTTGCTGTACTATTAAAATTAATACTGTGTAATTGAGCATAGCACATATAGTTAGCTAGGGTCTTTGTGGTGCAACCTAGCAGCCATCGGAGTCCCTAATTCGGTATTGGCATGGGTAAAAGAGGTGCATGCACACGTGAGAGCGTCCAGTAGTAATTTAAAAGAATAAATTATTGCATCACATATCTCTATACTAATATAAAAGGTTACATTGTTTGCTTGTTTATAAGGCCCCTCCAATCTTTTCTCTCCTTCAGTAGTATCAAGATTTCATAGTACAATTGTCTGCTCGTCTATGGATTCGGGGTGTTTTTTCTGTTTTCTATTTTTGTAACCTTGACTTTTGGATCTCTAAGAATATAATAGAAGTATAAAACCCCTGTTGTTCACTTGAAAAATAAGCAATCTCGAATTTCATTAGATTATTAGTTTATCAAAGCAGTTTGGTACATATTTATAGGATAGCTACGGTAGTTAAAGTTGGAACCGCGGAGGTATTTAAGCCTATAGCTAGCCCTTTAATTAATTTCTTGCGAGGTATTCAGGTATATATCGCACAATTACTAGTAGTAGGTTAGTACTCCAACAGTCCAACTTTCTGACGCAGTCTACAACTAACTAATATAGACGCATGCAATAACTGTTGGATTCTTTAGTACTGCCTGTTCCTTTCAGCTAGCGATCTTTTTGTCGTTCATACGGGCACAAGTCATAGTAGTATGTTCACATATAGATGTCATTTTAGGAGAAATTTAGTCAAACATGAAAATCTCAATTCACCAATATATGCAAAAAAAAAAGATTCGATATATTAAATTAATACTGATAAGTTTGTCATGAACAATAGTTTAATGAACTTATACTTATACTATTTTTTATAAATATATATGATTAAAAACATACTCCCTCTATCCCAAAATAAGTTTATTTCAGGTAATTGGGTTTAAATTATTATAAGGGAAAAAGAACGAAGCGTCCCTCATTAATATAAAAAATATCAAACCAGTATTGGAGGTGGGTTGATAAGGAGCATTGAATGGATCAAACTCTTTAATTTGTTGATGGATTGTAGGTAAGGGCATGTACAGTGGAGAGACAGGGGTCTGTCTATAAGATGCTGAAATCTGGCATAGAGACAGTTAAAAGATAGTTTATATAATGGGGTGTCTATTTTAGTGTCTTTAAGCTGTTTAATGCTTTGCATGTGGCTAGGATCAATCATGAATAGTATTTTGTATGCCCTTATATTGCTATTTCATAAAAGACTTATCAGGCATAAATTAGATTAACATGGTAATAATATTTATTTATAATAATGAAGATACACTATATAATATATATAATTGTATCATTGTTTTGCTAATTTTCTCTTTTTACATAGCGTTGCCATATGTGACGATTAGGTCCTTCTTGAGTTGCTTATGTGTCGGCCGAGCTTTGATAACAGAATTCCTCCGAAGAACCTCTGCGAAACATGGATTCGGGTTGTCACTTGTACGCACTTCTGATGGCAATTTGTACAGTCCAGACCGTCCGAACAGGGTGAGGATGGTCTGGACTACATAATGTGAAATGGCAATTTGTACAGTCCGGACCGTCCGAACACGGTGAGGATGGTTCGGACTATATAATGTGAAATGGCCTGCGCACAGCTCACGGCGAAACTTGCCGGCACAGCTCCCGGCGGCTGCGGCGGAGATGGTCCACGAGCAGCTCGCGGTGGAGCTCACCTAGGCACAACTTGCGCTCCGCCTGCCCAGCTCGCAGCTCGCAGCGGAGCTCGCCCTGCCCATAGCTCGCGCTCCACCGACGCGGCTCACAACGGCCGGGGCGGAGCCTGCTCGCCGGCCGCGCGCATCTCACGCTCCACCCTCGGAGCTTGTAGCGATCGGAAGCCTGCCCGCGCGCATCCTGCGGCAGCCAGGCAGAGCTCGAACCGGAAGAACTTTGGCGCGCTAACTACCTCCCGCACGCCACGAGCGCACAAAATCCGCGCGTCGTCGAGGCGAGCGGTACAACGCTGCTGGAGCCAGTCTCTGCACCTCGGAGCACGGGCCCTTCCTGTCTCTTCACGAGAGGACGCGGCCTCCGTCTCTAAGCTACGACAGGGTGTTTTTTTATAAAACCGGCAACGAAGAGACGGATGGAAGAGACCCGTTGTACATGCCCTAAGGAGATAGAAATGAACTTATTTTGGAACAAATGTTAGAGACTAAAAATAAAGTTATTTTAGAACAGAAGGAATAAATTATGTGTATTGAAACTGTGACAATGTTTAAAATTCCAAGTCAAAAAGTACCGAGGGAGTAGTACATGATATCTCAATCCTAGGAAAATGAAATGCTTACCATTTTCCAACGTAAGTCACAATATCACAATACGATGGATGGACCCTGGCCAACTATATGTGCTATGCTCGGTTACACAATATTAATTTTAATAGTATAGCAAGTAGTTAAGCAATCTAGGAAGGTTTCTGATGCGAGGTTCGGTCCCGATCTTTCGATGGAGAAGGTAATCACGATTGGTGGGAGAAACCGACGTTCACGGCCCGACTACAACTATCCACGATGTTGCGCCTTAGTGTTAACGCCAAAATTTGGCACGGTTCGCGTTGGACTCGGTTAAGGAAAGAAGTGATATCAGCCGTTGGGAGCTAATCCAGAAGAAGCCGGATTCGGGAAGGAATCGTGAAGACCACGCTATGGCAGTTAATTACCTTATCTATAAATTAGGTAGTTTTGATAATTTTAAGGAAAACCTGATCTCGTATCCGATCAGGGCTTGTTAGTTTTTCTTTTATAGATAGGAAGTTGTGTGCCGTGTCCTATAAGGACTCATGTAACTCGGGGTATAAATACGTATGCCCGGGGACCTTGTAAACTATCCACACAGATCAATCAAATTCGGCGCATCGCCACCCTTTCGACGGGTTCTTGCTTCTCGAGCGGGGCTGCATCGGTTAGGTCCGAACTCCTGCGAGAGGGTAAGACTCGTCACCCCTTACCCAGGTGTATCTGCCCTGTCTACGGCTGCATCGGTTCGGTCCGACCTCTTAGGCCGATTAGGTATACCACATCACGCGTGCGTAGATCTTATCAGCTTACTGGGGGCGATTTATCATCAGTTCGTGCTGCATCGGTTGGGTCCGACCTACTGAGCTGCCAGCGATAAATCGTTCCTGCTAGATTGATGGTTTTTGCGCAAGTGTCTTATCGGAATGTATAGCCGATAAGTTATCTTATTACATCACAGTTGCATTAGGTCTATCGGCTTGTTGAGGTTCCTTTATTATTAATGTGTGCTGCATCAGTTAGGTCTGAACTACTAGATTGATAATAATAGATTTATCCTTTTCGAGCCGATCGGTGTATATGCGACGTTCTATCGGAGTGCTTAGCCGAGAGGTTATCTTTTTATAAAGCCGACTGTATTATCTTTACTATTTTGGTCATCTATATTATCATCGGTTTTCTAGCCGATGCACATGTGTTTCCTTGGCAGTCGGCTAGCTTACTATTCTACCTATCTATTTTATCATCGGCTTCTAGCCGATGCACATGTTATACTGACAGCTTATCTATTTGCTTATAGCGTTATCGGTTTCCTAGCCGATACACAGGTGCCATCGGCCATCGGCTACAAGGAGCCTACATCAGTCTGTATCGGCCGATAGCCGATATGCAATTGCTGCTGACCCGGGCACGAGCACAAGCGAGGACCTGGGCACGAGGACCCGGGCACGGGCACGAGACCCGGGCGCGGACAGCTGGGGCCCGGACAAAGTTTTATCATCGGCTTTCAGCCGATGCTCAAGCATTCCTTCGGCAATCGGTTAGCAGGATTCTTATTGGCCGATTGAATCCCTGAGCTAATATTCTCCTTGTCAATTGCGGGGTCAAATTGACTGGCACGCCTACGAACCTCAAATATTTTAGGACCTGCACTGGAGCTAAGCAGATCTCCCAGGCCTTCGCGTGTCTCGCAAGACGCCGAACGGCCCCCGGCGGTTTTCGGCGTCAACACTTAGCGACCGATACACCGATTCCAGAAGGTGAACGCGATCTTGTGGAGCGCGATCAACCGGCCACGAGGGCTCTCGTCCTGCAAGTAATCGTAGAACAAGCAAGAGCGAGTTGAACAAGCACTGAATTGCTAAATCAAATATGAAGTTTTAATCTGAAAAAATACAAGAGGTGGGGTTCCAATAACAAGAAGACGGGCGATCTAGTCGACACGCACGCTTCAAGCGAAGTAGCAGTGGCTAAAACTTCAATCTATCAAAACCCAACTGTTCATGGCGGCTCTAGAGACATATAAATAGATGGAAGGACGACCTCGAGGGTGTTGCGGTCGTTCTCCAACCCTAGGATGTGCCCCTAATGGGCTCAACTTGATACACAACCCACGGGCCAAAATAAGGTGGCGCAGCACCGTAGACAGAAAAGGTCTCGGTAGTATTTCAACGTTTCTGGACGATTCTGATAAGATATGGATGTGAGGCCAGATCCATTGGAAAGTAGACTTTATAAGCTTTCCATGAAGTACTTGAACGTCCAAAACGGAGTCCGTATGAAGTCGTGGCGGCCGTTAGAAGTTGGTGCTGTCCTGTAGTCCGAATCCAATCGGCGCGACTCCCTCTCTTGGATGGTATTCTCCTTGTTCTCCTTGGTTTCTAAGCACCACAAGAGTACACGGGTTTCCATGGTCTAAAGAAACCGAACATGAACTTAAGAGTGAACTTACTTGATGATTTAATTGACGTGCACGAGCGCGAGTCATAGGACCTTGTGTAGGTGTAGAAGTAGGTGAGGATGTATCGATGGTGTTGATGTCCTCATTATCCCCCCTTCTTGCATTTGAGTCGTCCTCGACTCTAGTTCATCTTCTTCTCCCAAATATGGCGTCAAATCTGCAACATTAAATGTGGGACTAACCCCAAAATCTGCAGGCAGATCAAGCTTATATGCATTCTCATTAATCTTTGACAACACTTTAAAAGGTCCATCAGCTCTAGGCATCAACTTAGACTTTCTTAGCTCTGGAAATCTATCCTTTCTTAAATGTAACCAAACGAAATCTCCAGGTTCAAAAGATAATTGTTTTCTACCTTTGTCACCAGCAATCTTATATTTAGCATTCATGCGCTCTATGTTTCTTTAGTTGTTTCATGCAGTTTTAGCATCAAATCAGCACGTTGCTTAGCATCAAATTCATCTTTTCAGAAGTTGGCAAAGGCATTAAATCAATAGGAGCACGTGGGATGAAACCATAACAATCTCAAAAGGACACATCTTTGTGGTAGAATGCAAAGACGATTTAAGCAAACTCAATATGAGGTAAACATTCTTCCCACATTTTAATATTCGTTTCAAAACAGCCCTTAACATAGTGGATAAAGTTCGATTCACACTTCAGTTTGACCGTCAGTTTGGGGATGACAAGTAGTAGAAAATAAAAGCTTAGTCCCCAACTTATGCCATAACGTTCTCCAAAAATGACTAAAAATTAGTATCACGATCAGAAACAATGGTATTAGGCACACCATGCAACGAACAATCTCTCTAAAGAAAATCAGCAATATGAGTAGCATCATCAGATTTGTGACATGGAATAAAATGTGCCATTTTGGAAAATCTATCCACAACAACAAAATGCTATCATGCCCTCCTAGTCCTAGGCAACCCAACACAAATCCATAGAAATATCTTCCCAAGGAACACTAGGAACAGGTAAAGGCATATACAAACCATGTGGATTTAATCGTGACTTAGGCCTTTTGACATGTAGTGCAGCGAGAAACAAACCTCTCCACATCTCGTCTCATCTTTGGCCAAAAGAAATGAGCTGCAAGAATATCCTCCGTCTTCTTTACTCCAAAATGCCCCATCAGCCTCCTCCATGTGCTTCCTGTAACAGCAACAGACGAACAGAGCTAGCTGGAATGCATAGCTTGTTAGCTCTAAATACAAATCCATCACTGAGGACGAATTTGTTCCATGACTTTCCATCTTTACAATGTTGCAACACGTCTTTGGAATCAGCATCATGCACATATTGATCTTTAATTGTTTCTAATCCAAAAATTTATAACCAAGTTGTGTCAACAAAGCATATCGTCTAGACAAAGCATCAGCAATGATATTTTCTTTTCCCTTTTTGTGTTTGATAACATAAGAAAAGATTCATAAATTCAACCCACTTGGCATGCCTACGATTCAATTTGGCTTGACTACGAATATGTTTCAAAATTCATGATCAAGTAGTATAACAAATTCTTTGGGCCACAAGTAATACTGCCATGTTTCTAAGCTACGCACAAGAGCATACAATTCCTTATCATAAGTAGAATAATTCAGCAAAGGCCCACTCAATTTATCACTAAAATATGCAATAGGTTTTCCTTCTTGTAGCAAGACACCACCCAAACCAATTCCACTAGCATCACATTCAAGCTCAAAAGTCTTATTAAAATCAGGAAGCTGAAGTAGGGGTGCATTTGTCAACTTACTTTTCAGCATATTGAAGGCGTTCTTCTGTGCCTCCGTCCAAGTAAAAGGTACTCCTTTCTTTGTAAGCTCATTTAATGGTGCAGCAATGGCGCTGAAATCCTTCACAAAGCGACGATAAAATCCAGCAAGCCCTAAGAAACTCCGCACCTGCGTAACAGACTTTGGAATAGGCCATCCTTGTATTGCTTCAACCTTGGATTGATCAACTTCAATTCCCTGCAGTGTGACAACATAACCAAGAAAAGAAACTCGATCGGTGCAAAAGGTGCACTTCTCAAGGTTACCAAATAAACGTGCATCACGGAGAGCATTAAAAACAGCATGTAAATGATTAAGATGATCATTCATAGACTTGCTGTAAATCAATATATCATCAAAATATACCACCACAAATTTTCCAATAAAGAACGCAAACCTCATTCATTAACCGCATAAAACGTGCTAGGTGCATTAGTTAAAACAAAGGCATGACTAACCACTCATATAACCAAACTTAGTTTTGAAAGCAGTTTTCTATTTATCTCCCAATTTCATGCGAATCTGGTGGTAACCACTACGCAAATCAACTTTTGAAACAGTATAGCACCACTCAATTCATTCAGCATATCATCTAATCGTGGAATAGGGTGACGATATCGAATGGTGATGTTGTTAATAGCTCTACAATCAACACACATACGCCAGGTTCCATTTTTCTTAGGCACTAAGATAGCTGGCACAGCACAAGGACTAAGAGACTCACGCACATAACCTTTGTCGAGTAACTCCTGCACTTGACATTGAATCTCCTTAGTTTCCTCCGGATTAGTTTCTGTATGGCGCACGATTGGGCAGGAAGCACTAGGAATGAGATCAATCTGATGCTCAATCCTCGAACAGGTGGCAGCCCTGGAGGAATCTCACTTGGAAAAACATCCGAATACTCATGCAAAAGGTTAGCAACAGTAGAGGGCAACGAATGCTGCATATCGGAAAGTGGAACTCAAAAGCATCTTTACATACCAATGCATAGACATCAGAAGTAGAAGCAATTAATTCATTAATATATCAGCTTTAGTAGCAAGCAAACATTTTTCCTTTCAACGTATTTCATTGGTTTTAGCAAACGGTTTTGGTATTTTCATGATTCTCACTTTTATTTTTGGCTGCTTTAAGCTACATCATCACGCACAATCGCTTCAGGAGACATAGGGTGCAACACAATTCTCTTATCATGGTGTAAAATGAATATGATTGACCTACATGGTGCATAGAATCTCTATCAAATTGGCCATGGTCTACCTAACAGAATATGACAAGCTTGCATAGGCACACACATCACACTCAACAACATCATGATATGAGCCAATAGCAAATTAATGCGCACCAACCTGGTTACCTTTGCCTTACCGCTATTGTTGAGCCATTGTATGTGGTACAGGTGAGGGTGTGGTTTGGTGCTAAGGGCCAGCTTCTCCCACCATATCGATACTGGCTAAGTTGTTGCAGCTGCCTCCATCAATATCATGCGCATGAATGATCCTTGATGACACACTTGGTTTGAACAATTGTGCCGCTGGTTTTGCTCCACTTCTCCATCTGTGCACTAAGCACACGCTGCACAATGAGGCTTGCATAGTGATCCGCCTCATCAGCACCAATATGCACTTCAGAAGGATCTTCATTACCTGCATAGTCAGCTGCAAGCATCAACATTTGTATCTTCATCGATATCATAGCGGAAGAATACTAACCATCCTCTTAATTACCAAAGCACGCTTGCTTGGACAGTCAACGCTGCACATGTCCATACCTTTACATCGATGACACTGATATCCCTAGTTCTCCTGTAGAGGCAACAGACGCGGTACTCTCGGCAGGAGCTGAACCAACCTTTGACGACGTGGTGTGCGACTCACTGAATTAGTTGGAGTAGTGCGTGGCTTGGTGTTGGAGTTGGATACCGATGGCGCGGGACGCTCGAGGAGGAAGACGGTGGTGGAGGAACGCCGATTCGAGGTAGGGGTCGTGGATGGCTGCCATGAATTAGCTTTCCCTGCAGAAACATTAGTCCTGGAATTCGCGGTCGTCCCTGCACTTCACGTTCAGCTTTACAAGCAAGAGGAACAAACGGGTTATGTATTTGTACTCTTTATATTCAAGAATATCCGAATTTCCGCATTTAACCCCCCTAAAAACCTAGCCATCGCTGCCTCCTCATCCTCCTCTATCTCACGAACGCAACATACCATTTGCAACTCCTGATAATATTCTTCTACACTTCTAGCTCCCTGTCTCAATTGTTGCAACTTAATTAACAGATCTCGGGCATAGTAAGAAGGAACAAATCTAGCCCGCATGACCCGTTTCAAAATATTCCAAGTTTGGTATGTTATCAGGATTTTTCTTACTAAATTCTATCCACCAGACAGAAGCAAAATCAGTGAACTCACTAGTAGCAGCCCTAACTCTTTTATCCTCAGGAAACTCATGACAAAACAAACTTTTGATTAACGCTATTTCCCAAGTAATGTAGGCATCAGGGTTATAAGCACCATCAAACGGAGGTATCTTAAATTAATCTTACTAAAAGCATCATTATTATTACGTTCAGCCATACCTTGGCGGTTGCGACGCAACCGTCGACGAAGACGAGCCTCTTGTGTCATCGGTGTTCTATATCCGCAGAATACTCATCAAAAATTGTCATCATCGTGGTTGCGGTTCAATTGTTGGGTCATCAAAATGCACATTATGCAGCAAGATGGCGTTTCTGTGTGGCGACCGACGTCTCCAATGTAGCAAGATTATTGTTGGTGTGAATCTGTGTGGCCTCCAAGCTCCTAGCTTCTCATTAGTCACCCTGCAAATCTGCATCAATTCCTTCAGTATAGAGTCTCACCTTTCGTTCAAAATGTTGTATGATACCCCTGGTGCGAGGGGACTGAATGGCCTCGTCATCGCTGGAGCCTGACATGGTTAGAGACACAACAAAGAAAAGAAAAAAAAACAAGTGAAGAAAAATAGACTCCCTAACACTACTAGGATGTGGCTACTACAAGCTCTCACTCTCAGCCTGTTCACACAACTCTTACCAATTCTTACCTTGCTCAACAGGAGGGGTGACGGCTACCAACAAGTCGGCGACCCTGGAAAAGTGTACGGTGCCGTACAACAACACCTGTCAAGCTGTAGACGGGTATGTGAGAGCTGTAGGATGGCTGAAAGTGTTTGCACAAAGGAAAAATACTAGTACCACGTTAGTATAAGTAAGGCTGAGTAATCGTTCAAACCGGTACCATGCTGGTCCTAGGCTAACAACCGTGCTAGAGACGCGAGCCTGGACACAAAAGAATGTATGAATAAGGACACCGTCAAGAGAACAAAAAACTCTCCTCTTTTTTTTGCTATGTTTTTTTTTTGCTCTCTTTTTTTTTTGCAGAGAGACCTCAAACTTTAACTCTACTCAGAGGACAGCAATCCAACTTCACCCACACAGTTTTTTTTGACCAGGGAGTATAATGGTAATTAAAAGATACTCTCTCTCTCTTTCTGAAGTAAGGCAAACCTCCAAACAATGGAGTTGTTCCGCGTGTTCGCTTATTAACAGACCAGAGGATACTATCCGAGTCGCTGCGGTGTTCTTGTGTCACAAAGATTAGACTCGGATCCAACACTCTTGACAAAAACGTGACTCAAGGTTACAAGTATTAGGACCTCGGAAACAAAACCTAGTCGGACAAGTGATACTTCGGTGACAGAAACGTGACTAGAACTCGAAACTCTAAGGAAATTAAACACTAAGACCAGCACTCGACACGGCGATTGTATCCGAAGACTCAAAACCCTAACTAAGCAGTAGTAGTAAACAGGCCACAAAAGGGTTTCATGGACTATTATGGAAACTAATCTACTATTTTTTTTGGCTTTTCTGGACTGTAGGTAATAACAGATGGAATCTGAAATCTCTCACCGAACAACCTTGAGCTCTGATACCACTTGAATGCGAGGTTCGGTCCCGATCTTTCGATGGAGAAGGTAATCACGATTGGTGGGAGAAACCGACATTCACGACCCGACTACAACTATCCACGATGTTGCGCCTTAGCGACCGATACACAAACGATTCCCAGAAGGTGAACGCGATCTTGTGGAGCGCGCGATCACCGCCACGAGGGCTATCGTCCTGCAAGCAATCGTAGAACAAGCAAGAGCGAGTTGAAGCAGCACTGAATTGCTAAATTAAATAATGAAGTTTCATCTGAAAAAATACAAGAGGTGGGTTCCAATAACAGAAGACGGGCGATCTAGTACACGCACGCTTCAAGCGAAGTAGCAGTGCTAAAACTTCAATCTATCAAACCCAACTGTTATGGCGGCTCTAGAGACATATAAATAGATGGAAGGACGACCTCAGAGGGTGTTGGGGTCGGTTCTCACCACAACCCTAGGATGCGCCCCTAATGGGCCACTTGATAAAACAG